>CAJDSM010044773.1:0-18442 GCA_903981925.1 Ostrea lurida
ACTTGATTTGTGGAACAATTCGCTGCAAAATAGCCGCCCCATTCGAAAAAATTCACTGGGCTGCAATATTGCCGCCCCATTCAATATGTGGCGGATGTGTCAATCGACATTGTCTATTACCCCATTTGGCATAATTTTGCATAGTTTGCTGTCTCCAGGGGGCACTGTTTTTTCCAGGTCCCCTGGGCCAAGATGGTATTTCTATGCTTTAAATAATTCATATTCTGCCAATTTTTGTTTCATCGGCGCATACAAAAAATTCATTTGTTGATATTATATTAAATGCCATGACAAACACGCCAAACATAATCATGACTCGTGTTTCTTAGCACCATTGGGCATATTTGATATCTGAGTAGCCAACTAGGTGAGTTTCTGTTTTCTTAATTTTGTCGTTGTGGAGGTGAAATTTTTGCAAAATAATAGGATTTATCCACTATGGATAAACCTGGTTATTTAACGCAAATTAACCGATTTTATTTATAAGCTAAAATTAGATTAGGAAAATTACGTCGGGTTCGACCTTCATGTGTTGTGCATCTGCGCATGTCCAGATCAGTCTTCCTTTCACTTTGCGAATTCTTCTCCGATTGTTTGAGATTTTGTTATCGACAATCAAAAATGGAGCTATTTAAAATCTTTTCCCATGGAGAAAGTTACCAGTAGATCTATTCAAAATTGTTAAACACGCATCGACTAGGGTTTTTTTTACTACAGAAACAAAATAATACTCCGTATTGTTGGCTTGAATTACACCAAGGTCACGGATTGCTTTCCTCCGACTTTCATTCAACGTTTTCACAACGATTGGAGAATAATGCATTCATCACTTTATTTGAACAAACGACAATTCAAAAACATGTACGCTACGCATACATGTTACTTCAATCTACCGGGATGCCCGTAGTCTTACACAACCTGATCGGGTGATCCCCACCTTCATCTCATTGTATAACGTTGTCTTTTCGACAGTCGCTTGTCTCCCCTTCTATTCATTATGTCGGTCAAAGTTACAACATGAACAATACCTTTCACGCATCAAAGGAATACCGCACGGTCACGTGGTACCCATTGTTCTTCAAACCCAAAGAAAATACAATAGATTGTTCGAGAACAATAGGCCCATTCATAGGAGGGGGGGTCAAACGGACCCTTATACTACTAATAGAAGGAGCACCTTTACACCCACACCTTATTTTTCTCATGGAAATAGAAAGTTGAACATAATTCAGACCAAACCCAGGCATAATATTGCATCTTGAAATATGATTTATTTAGAAATTGAATACCAACTATAACTTACTGTGGATTACCAGAGGATTCGTATCATTTCTTCTTTCAATGTATCAAATATAATAATGCCAAAATTGAATTATTAAGAAGTATTTTACATTCTATTCAGTTATCTATTATCGATTGTCATTTACTTTTATGGGGAGAGGAATCTAAACATTCATTGGATTCACCCGTAGGCAGGGGCATTCGTGTCGCACGGACACATCTAGTTTTTGAATACTTTTCCGTCATTTAATTTGATTACGCTAAGAAAAAAATCTTATTAAGAAAGACCTCTGGTAAAAAATAAACAAATTGGATTGTTGTACGTGTTTTATGTTTTTTTTTTGTTTTTTGTTTTTTGGTTTTTTGTGTTTTTTTGGGTTTTTTTTTTTTTTTTTTGTTTTTTTTTTTTTTTTTTTTGTTTTGTTTTTTGTTTTTTTCGTTTTTTTTTTTGTTTTTTTTGAAAAGGGATTTTTTTAGGGTGGGGGCTATTTTATTTTTTTCCGTTTATATTGACGATTTTTTATCGAGATCCCAAAGTACAAGGGACGTTATTGGCTATTTAATTACCACCGATTTTTTTTCTTTCATTTTTTCACCTTTCATAGTAACCTGAATTACTTATATCATTAATACGTATAGGACGTAATCCTATTCCCACGTAAAAGAAAATGACGTAATGTTTCATTATGACACCGAGGAGGTGCGTCAAAGTTGGGTTGTTCAGCGGAATATGTTGATTTGAAGCCAGATATAGATAAACTTTAGCAAAAATAAACACTTTTGCGCGCAACAACCAGATTTATATTTTACATTGATTATCCTTTAATATTTTTCATCAATATGGTGTTGGTTGTTGGCTGCAAACAATATGAATTTGGAAAAGTGTGAATATGAAAATCGGCAGTTTTTCAGGATGAGTTTGTGAGTTATGATGTACATGTATCCTCCCTTAAAGGACATATTCCATGTTTTCAAACTTTTTTATTTGTCATGGAAAATCACTTCTTTGTATGCCTAAAATGACTACAGATGTATTTTGAATAAATTATTTTGCTTAGTTTTCAAGTTTGAAAGCAATGAAATTCAAATCTTGAAATATGCATATTTTTCTCGGTATTCTGCGCGCCATGGTGTGTGTCTGTGTGACGTCATACACGCCCTTGAATGTAAACAACTCTCAGGCATATTAATAAAAAAAATCGATGTAATGGACAGAAACAGGCAGAAAAGGCAATTATCACGTTAACAGCTTGCAGATAACATTACGTTTGGGTGTTGTGTGTCGGTTGCGGGTGTACTAGCTGTCAGAATAAGGGTGGTAGCCTGAGTTTTTTCAACTTTTTCGAAGGAAGGTACGAGGAAATTTTGTGTCGACTCAAAGACTTTACCATAAATAAAACAGTCGCTTTTGTCTTTGTACTGTCAAAGAAATAAAGGAAAACATAAACAGTTGGACAGCATCCCGATTAATTGCTGAGAAGGTGTTTATATAGAAGCTAGACACTGATTAGGTCTACAGCGCTTATTATGTCCAGGCCATTTCACAAAATACACGCCCGCACTCAAACTGACCTACATAATAGCACAACAACAAATACCCAGGTTCGTGTTTCCATTTCCTACCAAATGGCACATCTAAAAAAAAAAATAATAATACAATAATTAAAGATTGAAATTACAAATAAGAAAATATGTAATTCTTCAGTAAACATTTATAATTTTCTTTCGTGTACGCGCTTTCAACCATGACATGAGATGTGTATTGCTGACAATGCTCTCCGGCATTACCTTGCAATCAGTATATCACACTATATATACATATAAAAAAAATGATTGTTTGTTGGTTTTTTTTAAATAAAGCACCTTGATTTATACTTTGAATTTAATTTTTTTCTTCATCATTTCTTCTTTGTCTCTTTATTGTCGATCGTGGCACTGGGCCGGGGCCTGGTTGTCTACGATATACGTGTACATATCGTTTATCATAATTTGTTTAATCCAACAATGAATAATAATTGCACAATTTATTATGAAAACAACACCAATTACGGGTGTAGAAAGGAATAACTTTACCAATTACTGTTTACCGAGCGGCCCATATCAAAACAATTTACTCGCAATTGCCGATAATTATACCCGATGTTTTTGCTTCATTCTTGGGTATTCGCATGCACAGATGGCTAAAACATGGTACGGTTTGAATTTTAAGACTCGAGACATATGTCAACATCGAAATAAATGTTGTTCAGAGAGAATAAGGTTGAGGTTTTACAGACATCTATAACACTATTTACTATATCAAAGGCGCATCTGACGTCACGGTACCACGTGACTACCTAGCTGATTAAAAAGACTTTTTGAAATCGGAGCTTAGATTTCAAGTCGTATTGTGGCTAAGTATCGAAATATTTCGGCAAACTAACTATCACAATTAATTATTATACAACTAAGGAAGACAAAATGCGTAAAAGTTGACATACTTTGAACACATGGGATATGTCCTTTAAAACGAAATGTTGCTGTGATACAAAGTGCGAAAATGAAGAAAAATATGTCGTGGTTTTTGATTTTACAAAACTTTTGCAATTATCGGTCGTATCTTATCAAATCTCAAAGCATATCATCATTGTTCGTATCGTCATTTTATGATAAAAAGGATGAGGCATAGTATACAAATAACCACATTTTTAAATATGCTTAAAGTGACAGGACACGTTCTGAGCTAAATATGTTCAAATTTTAGATTTCCATTTTTAATGTTTACAATGCTCACTTAGGGTATGTCTAATAGTCAGCAAAAGTTTGAACGTCATTTCTTGAGTTACAAGTAAGATACAGCACTTACAATTCTTCACTGTGTAAACAAGGCTCGAGCCTTGTTTTTGTTTACACAAAGATTTCTTCACAGAAAATACCATGTTTAAAACAAATGACATGTGAGAATCACTAGGAACTGTTTAATTGTATTCAGAATGAACTTGTAATATAAAAAACTGCTTTAAACGGAATATATACTAGCATATTCAATATAGCGTAACAAAAAACAAGGCTCGAGTCTTGTTTACACAGCCTACTCAGCGTACTTTAATGATCAACCATGTCTCAGAAGACGGGTCTATCAATTCAACGAAACCAATCAGAAATCAAGACTCGCCTCTTTTTGAGCGGCTTCCAATCAAAGAACGGACAGCATCAACCAATCAGACGTCCACAATGAAACTGCAAAGCAACCTATCATCAAATCACTCGGAATCGGGATTTCCTATGGAAACAAGTTTGCAGACTCTTCAACAAAATTATAATTCCAGCTTAGATTTTAACAATATGTCTTCCTGTGATGATTGCGGACTACTCTTTGAGAATATGCATGACCTACAGAGACACGCTAAGTGGTGGTGTCCTGAGACACAAAGTGACAAAAGAAAGTTTGGGGGGGGGGAGAAAATGAAGATGAACCCCAGCGTAAGCGATGGATATCGTTTGATACAGACAACGTGTAGGGGGAAGAAACACGCGAACAAGAAGTCTTCGACATTCTTATGGACAAAGCTATAGAAGAAACCAGAGAGCAGTGGAATCAAAAGTACGAAAAGTATATCGAAGAAGGCATATCCAAGCAAAAGGCACGGGAAAAGACTGAAGATAAGATATACCCCGTTTACATTTGTTTCGACTACGGGCTCACGGCGGGTGTGACCGGTCAGCAGAAGATGCTTACTCCTCCATGGCACCTGATCATGCCTTCGCTTTTGTCGGAGGTCCGTCTTGCCCTACACTCGATTTTGTATGTGTTTTGTGGGACTATGATTACGGTTGATACATTGTTACTTCGCCTTTTTATATATAAAAGATTTGCAAATATTTTCTAGAAACTATGGGAAATAGATCCAGTACATCCTACATTTGAAAAACTGGCCCATTCATGCACATGTTACTGACGATATGCAAGACTTTCTGTCCAAAGGATATGATGAAAATAAATCTAACAGAAAGGCCTTAAAGAAGAATCGTCACATACTAGAGGAGTTACGGGATGACGATACGGAGATAGACACTGACGATACAGAAGACAATATCATAGACCAATCGGAATGTCCCCAAATAAAGTGAACAAAGCTGAGGAAACAGAGTTATGGAGGAGAATGTACTGGCTAGAAAATTCCTGTCCTGTCTAAACCAAACGCACGAGAAAACTTTTCAAATTTAAAATCGGAGATCATGTACGCATCAGCTATTTGCGAAACGTGTTTTCACGTGAATACGACCAAAATTGGTCTGGAGAAATTGTCCTAGTATCAGAACGACACTTGAGGGAGGCATTCCGTTTACTGTTCCTGCTCAAACAGTATATAAATGAAGAAATCAAAGGAAGTTTTTATCAATCTGAATTGCAAAAGTAGATGACGGGAAGAAGATGAATTCAAAGTGGAGAAAATTCTAAAGACCAGATACCATGGACGCAATAAACAGTTCTACGTGAAATGACTGCATCGGCCCTCGACATTTAATTCATGGATATCATCCAATAATATCAATGTATTGAATGAATAAAGCGAAGGAATGTGATTTTGCTGTAGCTGTTTTAATGAATGTGAAATAAAGCTTTTAAAAATATTGAACGACTTTTCGTGGCGAAAGAATGTTATCTTAGAAATGCAAATTCCCTATGAAGAAACTTCACCTCTCATAAAACTTCTGAATAAATATAACCTTAAACAGTAGCTTTCGAATTTGGAAAATACAGATTTGCATATATTTTACAAAACACCGGAACAAATAATTTGAAAAAAGGTTATACATATTTTTTTTTATTTACTCGTTGAGCCTAAAACAAATGCATATAAACATATAAATACATTGCTTTTGAATTTTTTTTGTTAATCGTAAAGATAGATAAAATAAGAATTACTCTGTCCTGTTTCAAATCAATTTGATTCGCTTTGTTTTATTACATCTCCATTGCCCATGTGCGAGAGTGTGAATTCCATCCTCCAGTATAAATCGCTTGTCGTCAGAAGCCGACAGAGAAGTTTTATTTAATGTCACAGTGTATATGTTATGTTTTTCTGATCGAAAGAGAGTCATAGATTTCATTTGTGTCTCTTTGTTTAAGAGGAACTGCTTGTACATATGGCATACTTATGATTGGATTACAGCTTTAGATACACCTTTGGCAGTCCTTTTTTCTTCCTCTCCATATATCATGCTGTACATCTTTGCTCGTAATCCTACAAACTCTTTGACGGGAGTGGACTCTGTTTCATCTTTCATCTTCCCGACGACCTTTTTGTTTGTTGAATAATACAGTAAATGATCTTTTGGATAAGCACTGAAGTCAAATAAATCTTTGTTCTCCTTTAAGTTATCGTAGAGGTTGTCCATATGAACATCATAACAAAGGGAAACCGTATCGGTGAATAGTAAATGTACCCGATTACCATACTTCTTTTTCATGTAATTGAAATTAAAGTCATACATCAAGACTTTGAAAAGATCAAGGATGGTAAATCCCAAATAGACAGGTCGGTTCAATACCAATTTCGTCTTTTGGAGTTCAATTGAGGCAATATCTTCATTGAAGATCTTAAACGACTGTATAAATAGAACACAACATTAGGCATTATCATAGTGGTATGATATTGTCAGTAATATAAAAAGAATAAAACCAAAATTGAACACATCTCTCTTTTCTTCAAACATACCTTAAAGCCAGGCTTTTTGGTCAATTTATACAGCTTAATAAACGAAAATTTATTAAGCAATTTAAGACGTATAAAAACCTTAAAAACAAAAGCTCTCTCTCTCTCTCTCTCTCTCTCTCTCTCTCTCTCTCTCTCTCTCTAAAGAAAAAGAAACTATCAATTGGTATAATTACCCAGGTAATATATAATGACAATTAAATTAACTAAACTGCCACCACATTCTAATTCTCAGTATAACACATCTAAGTTTACCAAAGCTGAACATATAAATGGTGACCTCGTCATTACAAAATAGTTCAAATAGTCACAATTTCTGCTCTTTATTTAGAAAGTTAAATGTTTATTTCCTATCTCTCAAAATGAAAGTTGGCTACTCAACACAGTTCATGAGCTCCGCGTCACTGTTAATCGATACTTTGTTAAAGATCTCGATTTGATACGAAATATAATTCTATATAAAGTCATAAAACGTTAGAAACTTCTCAAATGTAGGAGTACATCCCTCATACAAATTGCTTCTCCTGTACTGGTTTTTGATTTTATATTGATACTTTTTAAGACTTTTTCTCTTTAAACATGCCAAGTAAGTTATCATCATCCACATATTTGCAGAGTCTCGAAGCTCTCTTAAAACAGGACTGTCATACATTATTATTTCAACACCAGTAGATGGTCAATTCCTTACATAAAATATGAAAATAAATGCATGTTTTTGAAGAGCCAAGTCTGACCATCTGTTTATAAAGGTGTTGCTCAAAACGTGGAGAGTAACAGGACCATCTTAGATTGTTGTTCAAATAAGTGCATTGTCTTTTTATATACACACCAGGACCCCGTTTTAAACCCTGAACCAATAGGGAGATTTACAATTCCGAAAGACATTTATGAAATGTTTTACGTTGCCATGTCAATAATATTTTATTTTGCAAACTGAAATATAAGTAATACTATTTATAGGGAAAACACAGTTTGCAATACCATATGAAAGTGTGAGTCAAGAATAATATCCAAAGTGAATGTGCTCAATCACTTAGTATTTTACAAAAGAAATTGTAAATAGACAAGCATAATAGCATGGGTTTATCAAGCTCAGAGGGGAGTGAGTGGATCCCCCGATAAACATATTCTTAAGTTATACAGCCTCTGTTTACAAATTAGAGTTTTGTTTTACCTTTAAATCTGATCGTGTCCTTCAACCTTACATATAGGTGTTTAGATGATGTCTTATCAATAAACAATCATAATTGTCATAATTATGTCCATTTGATATATCCCGAAGAACTCGATATAAAGGACACCACAGAATCTGACAGGTCTGCTTCATATTTTGATATTTTACTTAATATTGACTCTTATGCCAGATTCGGAACTACATTATATGATACACGTGATGGGTTTGAATTTGCAATCGTTAACTTTCTTTTTCTATCATTACTTATTAGGTTTGTTACTGACTATCTACGCCTATATGTTGGGTTGATCAATCTCATGGAAGGCGAGGTGAAGCCGTGTATGTAAAGGCAAATATAACGAACAATGATCAATCTCATTAGTCCAAAACAGAATACAAAACAATAGTTGAATAAACACACACCCATTGACATATTAGAGATCAGGTGCCTATAAGGAGTAAGCATCCTCTGTACAAAGTACTCAATTTGCTTATTATGGTATTTGTAACTACTGTAAACGTATTTGTTTTCGTTAGGTAAAAATCGATGATTTTGTAGTGGAAACATAGATTAAGTGTCATTGTTTGAAATGACTTTAAAAAATAAAAGATACACAATATGCATTAGCATACCAAGAATAAACAAATGTTGCTTATCTGCTACATGTATCCAAACTTGCTGAAATAACATTAAAATACACCAATTATTTATAAAGTGTGCAAACATCAACCAATCATTACTTGATATCTGATCGCGTTGTTTTACCCAAGCCATTAGGATATTTGAATTATTTTCTATTATTTTGCATTCCATTTATCGATAGAATTAGCAAACATCCGGCTGATGTCTACACCCTGGGGCAAACCAAGACAAGTATTCGCTAATCACACTATAAAATGATTATAAAAAAATATTTAACACCTCCAGCCGTACAAATGTGATAGCCTCTTGTTGTTGTTAATTCAGTCAAAGATTACCACTAGGCTACTTAATTAATATAAAATGGCGAAGTAAACAATGTGTTAAACGTAATCATAGTCCAAAAAACATATATACAAAATCGAGTGTAGGGCAACACGGACCTTCGACAAAAGCGAAGGCAAGATCAGGTGTCATAGAGGAGTAAGCATCCTCTGCTGGCCGGTCACACCAGACGTGAGCACGTGGTCGAAACAAAGTAAACGGGGTTACCCGTCGTCAAATCTAGTATGAAAATGACAGTCTAACAAAGGGTATGAAACAAATCAGTCAACATATGACTTAGTGATGATAGTGATATTAATCCAATAATTCATATACAGTAGATCTTTCCAACCATACGACAAACAATATTCTAAAATAGCACGGTGTTGATTGAACCCAAGATGTAGGTGATGCATGATTGAAACCAATGTACCGAATTTGATGATACATAAAGCAAAAATACTATATTTCGCTCAGCTATGATTGGAAATTATTCTTTTGATTTCAATTTAACAGAAATTCTAAATTGAAAAAATTGCAGAAATAATATAAATATAATATGTAAAGAAGAATGCAATTAACAGTGTATTTACTATTAGTAAATGTCCAGGTCCTCAGGATGATTATATAATTACATGTATGATAACAAAGGGTTTTACTATCTGAGTTTGGTTTTTGAGTACTGTCTGAAGTCTAATTTTTAGTATGAACAAAGATTAGGTACTTAAAAGTGGGAAAATAAAAAGTAAAACTATTGTTTTCGAAACCCAACTAACCTCAATTACATGTCTGAAAGTGACCACACAGGTATAAATGCCTCGGGCTCCAATGATCTTTCTAATAATGTAGTAAAAACAAGAGAGCAATAGGGCATTGTGTAAAGCACAATACATTTAACAATGTATTGCGTTGATGAATAATTGATGCTGTTGATGATGCTGATGATTTATGCTCTATTTATATAAGTCTTCGTTTTCAAAATACATGCATGCTTTATATTTGAAGTGACATGTTTGCCTTTACATTCTTGCAGAAACCCATTACAGAGGGTGGAGTTCTTTTAAAGCTTGTTTATACCCCCCCCCCACCAACAGCTGTCTGTCACCAAAGTAATAAAGTAAATAAGGTTATTGAAAATCCTCAAAGGAATCCCAAATAACTTTGAATATTCCACTCTGTGAATAATGGCCGATTTACGTCCTTTGTATTTACGTCCTTTGCATTTCGCCTTCAAACACAACCGTATTTTTTTCTTTAAATGCTTTCTTTTCATCTGTATGCTTAACGTTTATAATATTGTCAATTCAAAACATTGTAATTTCAAACAATTCATTATGCATTCAACTATTAGAGGAGTGAGATGTTGACCTGTGAACCAGCAAACTAAAAGAGTGGAGAAACATTGCTTTCGAGATTTCATCAGTGCAGTATATAATTAATGTCTATGGTGTAGTGTTTTTCCATTAGAAATTGAGGTGTGGTTTTTCAACAAACGCTTTTGGATATCGACCGTTATCAACAATAAATATAGTGCATTTTGAATACCAAGAATTCATAGTTTGTAAATATTTTAAAAGAGCAATTTTGTCTGTTACAAATGACTGGATGGAAAATGGAGATGATATTTCTTTTACTTAGAAGATTTTGAATTCTGAATTTGGAAGGTTTTTCGTATGGTATATTCAAGATAAAAAATAGAGATCATGAGAAGTGATCAATGACAAGGTGACGAAAAACAAACAGAGATCAATATAAATTTGCGAAGTAAACAATGTGTTAAACGTAATCATAGTCCAAAACAATCTCATAAGTCTTATACAGAATACGAATTAAGAGTTTGGCAAACATGCAATCCTTGAAATTCCAAAGGTTGGATCAGGTGTGAAGGAGTAAGCATCACCTCTCGATTGGTCACATCTACCTTTGTATCTTAATCAGGTCAACAAAATAACTTGTAGTGAAAATTAGTGTATAGAGAACGGTATAATAAAGGGTATGAAACACATCAGAGAGCATTTGATTCAAAAGAAAACTCTACTGGCAAATACGATCGTTCTAACGGCAAAAGAATTTGCGAAATGAGACTTTAAACGAGAGTGTTTTTCTCCTGTATCTCCTGTATCTACATAAATCCAATACAATACAAAATTAAAGGAGTAAACCAGTCAATGCCGCAGTTAGTTTTAAGTCTCGATTGTAAATAGATTAGTCTGCTATCAAATTCGCCATGTAAAGATCTGTCTAGCAATTGATATGAAACACGTCAGACACCATTTGACCTAATGTCAGGTTATACTGGCAAGTTAGATCGCCAGGTTGTATTAACATGACTAGTAAATTGGTATGCTGATAGTAAAATTTCCAAAATAACAACTAGAAGCGCTTGTAACATCAGCTTATTTTCCAGTCGTTTTCATATTCACTCATTGATAAAATTTCTGTTTATACACGTCTATTCCTTGCTACATATAAATGGATTTGCTTTGACATGCAATATATTTCAAAACTATAATTTTGATTACTTTAAGTACATTCCTAAAGTTATCCTTCGCATATATCTTAAGAATTAAATAATTTAATTTTACTTGTTACAAGCAATTTGATTGGCTGAAATATGATTGAGCAACATCGATTATTTTGGATAATCTAATTTGCTCTTTGTGACGTCCTAGAATTTGTGACAATGCATTTGACGTTATTGTTTCTGTTGCTACTGCGAAATTCGTCCGCCTCATTCAAAATCCTTATTATCTCGCAAGCTATTCATCACACAAAGTTAAATACAATTTTTTAATTAATTATAAGGAATGAAGCTAATTTTGACCTATGTTATACGATATAATCTAACTTGGTACAGTTTACGCTAAAGAATCCGCGAAGCGTAAACTGCACCAAGTTAGATTATATCGTATAAAAATTAGCTTCATTCCTTAAATAATGAATGGAGCAGATAAATAGATCAATTACATTGTCTGTTAAAAAAGGAGAGGTACTATCAAATAAATAATTTATACACACTTATACAGTTTATCATACATCTTATCAACCCGTGGGGACCCGGGTTAGAATAGGTCCTCAGCTTCCCCTTGCGTGTCGTTAGAGGCGACAGATTGGGGCGGTCCTTCGGATGATACCGCAAAAACCGAGGCTCCGTGTCACAGCAGGTGTGGCACGATAAAATCCCTCCCTGCTCAAAGGCCGTGAGTGCCGAGCATAGGCATAAAATTTTCAGCCCTTCACCGGCAATGGTGACGTCTCCGTATGAGTGAAATATTCTCGAGTGTGGCGTAAAACAATAATCAATCAATCAATAAGATCTTATATAAATAACGAAGCAAGTACAAGACAAAATGAAGAATGTTTAGAATAATGAAATACCTTTAACACGGTTTTTAGATATTTTTTATCCAGTTTTGTATACATCATTCAAAATTTTACCGGGAAAGTGCTCCCACTCAGAATAACTTCTAATATATATGTGGGTTGAAAACACAAGGCACAATATCGTATTTCCTATACAAAGTATCAGCTTTCCTAATAATGAGGATATTGCATTGGTGAGGTATTATAAATATATTGAATTGTGTTCTCGTGTCAAACAACCTTTGCAACGATGAGGTATATCATCCTCCTATGCGTGTTTGTTGCACTGCCAGACAGATCAAATATGGCGAAGAACCATCCAGTAATTCAGAGTATGTTATTTATCATCCTTAATTTTATCAATCACAATTTGTCATCCAATTAATGATATATTTGTATATAGAAAGCTTATTTTAGAATGAGATTGTAAATTTTATTTTGAACTGAAAATATTATATCAATCTTCATAATCAACTCGTAATTAGTTCGTAAAATTCAATCAGGATGTAAAGGTAAAGATAACGAACAGTGATCAATCTCGTAAGTCCTAAATAGAATACAAAAACAAGAGTTGGGCAATCACGGACCCCTGGACACACCAGAGGCGGGACCAGGTGCCTAGTAGGAACAAGTATCCTCTTTTGACCGGTCACACCCGCCGTGAGCCCATAGTCTTGATCAGGTAAAAGGAACAGTCCGTAGTCAAATCAGTGTGTGAAAAACGGCTTAACAATGGCTATAAAACACATCAGATAGCATTTGACTCAATGATAGGTCATATTGGTAAACTAAATTGTTATAACGACCATAGAATTTACGAAATGCTGCCTTTAAACATAGAATGTATGAAATATTACAGAGAAACTGCAACAACAGCTGAAAAACACCCCCTGGACATGGAAACTCAAGGGATCCCACATTGAGAAAGATCATCCTGTTTCTTTTAATGTGAATCTCGTTTCCACCTATAAAGTGAAAGGAATCATCAAGGACAAATATCCCAAGAGTAGGTTTTCTGATGTGTTTTTGAAAATATACCTTCTTCTGTCTTCGCTTTTCTCAGAGGTCCGTGTTGTTCTACACTCGACTTTTGTTTTTGGTTGGGTTTTTTTTTTGGGGGGGGGGGGGGGTATGATTACGTGTAACACGATGCTAATCTAGTGTATCAAATTTGGTACTGTATAGAATTTATATTTTATATACAGAAACAAAGATCGTCCGTATAAAAAATGTACGAGATTCATGAATTTTTTACTCAGTTAAATAAAAGTCCAAAGAGAAATCTGCATTAGTTTAGTTATACATTTAGTCACAGTACGTATAGAAATACCCAGTGTGTCGAAATCTACATATTTATTTACTTTAATTTGACTGTATACATGATTAATGCTGTTGGATTTTTATTTGATTAGATTTTATCAAAATGAGAGACTGTGCAACCATATTGAAGAATAATCCAGACAAAAAGAAGTTGGACGGAGTGTACGTCATTTATCCGGATCTTAAAACAAAGAAACACGTGTACTGTGACATGACAACAGAAGGAGGCGGCTGGACGGTGAGTACTTACAGAAATCAAGTAGACTCATTGATTTTGATTAAACATGTCTTCCATCCTTAGGGGACATATCTTACTTTAGTATTTCTGCCCTTAAGTCCGTCTTTTCCACTTACGGTTGTCGTTCTGTAAGTCTGTCAGTCATAAAATTGTGTGAACGCTTCTCCCCCTGTAAAGCATATTCTGAGGATACGATCATTTTCTTTCAAAGTAGAGTGGGTCTAAAAAGGGTGGGGATAAAAATAGCTAATGAAAACTTCTCTTATATGGTTTTCTGTTACTCCCGAAACTGACTTCTGTAAATGTGCATATTGTCGGAAGAATAAAGTTATTTTCCTAAAACTTTACAATTAAGGACACTTTACAATATTTCCTTGCCGTTTGCAGATGTACAAATTCTGACGACAAGAGCATCCACGTCTTATCCTTAGATTTACGCTGGATCTGGTAGTGAAGACGTAAAATATCTCTTGAAACTTCTTCTCCCATTAGAATTATCACGTATTCTTGATTTTTAACTTTTATTTTTTACAACACTTTATCGGCATTTTAATGATGCTCACATTGGTCTGATCTGTGATCTTCCGTTTTTCTATGGTTCACGATATATCAAAAAAGGGCGATTAATGCTTTTTTGTCATGTACAAAAATTTGTTTATTTTCCATTGGGTGCTGTATATACAGCACTGACATTGGTCTCGTAGATATTGAATCTGTTCCCCATTTAAGGGTGACCATTCGACAGGGTATGCCTACTCCTCCTAAGTACAAGATCCCAACTTTGGTGTTTCCAGGGGTCCGTGTTTGCCCAACTCTTGTTTTGTGTTCTATTTGGGACTTACAATATTGATCATTGTTCATTATCTTTGCCTTTACACTATTTCCTCAATGCAGAAAATGCAGTATATGATATCTGTATCATTAAGGAGAGAGGGTGTAATTTGGAGCACTTTAAATTTGGGGAGTTGAGGAGACATTCCTTTTTAACAAAAAGTATGTTTCATTTCTGGATATCGTCATAATATCTATATCTTCACCACAATATACTTTTGCATAACCAATAGTTTTATGATGTACGGATGTAAAGGCAAATATAACGAACAGTGATCATTTTTAAAGTCCCAAATAGAATACAAAAACAATTGTTTGGCAAACACGGACCTCTGGATGCACCAGAGGTGGGATAAGGTGACTAGTGGGAGTGAGCATCCCCTGTTGACCGGTCACACCCACCGTGAGTCCATTCTCTTGATCAGGTAAACAGAGGAATCCGTAGTCAAAATCAGTGCATGGAAAAACGCATTAACAATTACCATGAACACATCAGATAGCATTTGACCCAATGGCACAGCAAAAAGTGCATGCTAGATTTCAGATAGGTACAATGATTTAACAATGAGAAAGGTTTTCACACCATCCAAAGAAAATCGAAATTATATTTCGTACATGGAGAAATGATGAAGAAAATATTGTGAACATTACAACATTTTAGTTAATTTAACTAAATCGTTTAGGTTATTCAAAGAAGACTAGATGGATCGACAGATTTTTACAGGGACTGGAGATCCTACAAAACTGGATTTGGTAATGCCAATAAAAATTATTGGATAGGTGAGTATAATATACACAGGGAAGATTTTTTTTTTTCGAAAGTTTTTGGAAACAATGTTAGCGGTAGTAAAAAAATAATTCATTCCCTGATTATGATTTACATAGATTGTTAACAAAATCACGTTTTATGTAATAATTTTCATCATTCTAAATACAGCATGTTGGCTATCTTCGACTTTTTATATCCAGCGAGCTACTTTACTCAGTAAAGAAAAACATACTTGCACCGGCAGAAAAAAAAACTTTTCCATTTGTACACATTACAAATAGGAAAAATTCACTTCTGTTTAATTTTACCAACTTGTCATTCTTACAATGTAACATTGCTGCTAAATGTATTATGTTACCGTAAATAAGGAATTTTATATTTCACGTAGTTTGAATCCATATTTAGCTGAAAATTTGCCCCTTGGCTGTCATCTTTAGGACCCCCCCCCCCCCCACTGGCTTTTTGTAATTTGTAGCTTTAAGAAATTGTTTGAATATCTTATTGGATTTTTCTTTGATGGGACTATTCATACCTCTACATATTTCTTATTCTCAAACAATTATACATTTATTGCAGCATTTGGTAGCATAAAGAGGGAGAAATTTTGATTTATTTCCTTTTAGCCTTCGGGTAGATCCCACTAAGGGACACAACTCAATTTAGTTAGATTTTGATACTCATCCAAAAAAGAAAGTGGTATCATTTGGAGTACAGGCGAGTAGAAAAATATTGTGAGTGTTGGAAGCATCAACATTAATGAAATGCAAGAATGCAACCATTTGCACACATCAAATATAAGTTTTATTTGTTATCATAAAAAGGAAATGACGCTCTGCATTTTCTGACCAAATCGGGCAACAACGTTCTTCGTGTGGACCTTCAGAGATATAACGGTCAAAGTGCGTACGCCAGATACTCCAAGTTCTCTGTTGGTGACGAAAACAGCAAATACAAACTAACTGTATCTGGATACAAAGGCACGGCAGGTTAGTATACAAGTTTCAAAAATCTAAGGTTATAAAAATACTAAAAAATGGAATACCTAACCCTTTTATCTGTAATCAATTCATTCATCTATTCATTCATTTATCAATCCTTTCACATGCAAAAACTTAGTGATCAAGCTGTTGATACTGTAATACAAATCATTTTGATCGACTGACTGACATATTTATTAAATGGTTGATTGATTAATTACTTATTGAATTGTCCACCTATCCATTTATTTTGCTATTTTAATGTACCGTTGAGAAACTTGTCAACATAAACAGGTTATGTTTTAATAGCGTAATCATATATCTATCTGCAATGCGAAGGTTCTTGATTATTTAATTTTTCTTCATTGTATACTTCTCCTCCGTCATTTCAGATATTTTATATAACGCTGCTGTTTAATTTCTCATCACCAAGAATAATTTAAAATCCTTGAATATAGACGATCCCAAACTGAGTGGTTGTTTAAAAAAGTTCAAAAGTGCACTTTTTTAATCTTCTGTTTGAAGGGCGTGTTTTCTAAAGATACATATTCCTCCTGAACGAAATATTGCATTTATCATTCTGCTTAATCTTAGGAGACGGCTTAAGGTTTCAAAATGGGATGAAGTATTCAACAAAGGATCAAGACAACGACACTGCAGGAGGAAGTTGTTCATCAGTTTATAAAGGAGCATGGTGGTATAAGGATTGTTATCGTTCCAATCCGAACGGACAGTATTTAAACTCTGCCGTAGTTAGTGATACTAGCATGAACTGGCATATCTGGATGAAAAAGAACGAAGCATTGAGAAGAACATCCATGATGATCCGACCAGGACAATAGATGTCATTTGTCAATACAATTAAAAACAGCGCAAAGAAAGTTTCTGGCAGTTTCGTTTTATTTACTTCCTCTCTTTGTGTATTCGAATGTAATTTGAATACATTGCAAAAATGATAAAGGAAAAATTCAAAACCTATATATCAAGAAAAAATCGTTAGCTGTGTCCGTTCATCAGACGTTTAGATATGTCGGCAACATTTTTTCCATCATTAATAATCGTTTTCATTCATTTATCGATTGAGATAAATAAACACCATATGCAAGTGCTAATGAAATATTACTAGATGAAAATGGAAGTTGACGATACAAAAACTGAACTCATCCCGTTCATCATAAAAACTGAAACTGATTTATTTAATTAAACGCCTATTTTTACATACATGTATTCAATGGCGTAAGTCCTAAATAGAATACAAAAACAAGAGTTGGGCCATCACGGATCCCTGGAAACACCAGAGGTGGGGTCAGGTGTCTAGGAGGAGTAAGCATCCCCTGTTGACTGGTCACACTCGCCGGTAAACAGGGGATGTTTACTCCTCCTAACCACCTCTGGTGTGACCGGTCAACAGGGGATACTTACTCCTCCTAGGCACCTGATCCCACCTCTGGTATGTCCAGGGGTCCGTGATGGCCAAACTCTTATTTTTGTATTCCATTTGGGACTTGCGAGATTGATCACTGTTCGTTATCTTTACCTTTACATGAATCACATCAGACAGCATTTAACTCAGTGGTAGGCCATACTTGCAAACTAAATCGTTATAACAACCATAGAATTTGGAATGTGCTGACTTGAAACGTGACTGTTTCAACACCTGCAACAATAACGTGTATAATTTCTCTGAAATTATTATTCACATCATTTTTGTATTGTATTGCAATACTCTCAAATTATCGATATTTAAAACCCGCAAATGTAATACGTGTATCTATATTATATCGTGACCTTGAAATCGCCCTGCTCCTGCTCTTTAATGGCCCACA
>CAJDSM010044774.1:105-10114 GCA_903981925.1 Ostrea lurida
GGTACGCACTGATACCTAGGAAAAAAAGTTGAGAGATTTTTGGGGTTTTGCAGTCAAATTTACAGGTGTTCACGAATAAAACCCCTGAATAAAGCAACTGTCCAAAGCAACGACGAAATATAAAAGACGGATGCTCCCAACGTAATGATCAGCGAATCACAGGCCAGGATGTCACCGCCAAATCACTGATTTGTGGTTTGTAGCCTCCGCATATACTCCACGCGATTCGCCAAAATAAATCACGAATGAGGCTCCACTGGATGAAACCATGGAAGTTAGGTGTGGATATAACTGATACTTCCTTGTTTTATTAGTGGAACTTTCATGAAACGTAAGTGGATTTGTGCGCAAAAATTTTGTCTCCTAAAACCAACACATATTAAGCACCAATGGCAACACTGGAAAGAATGCGCACTTTGACCGCATTATTTTGCAATAGAAGGGCGTATATCTCATGGTAACATCTCGTATAGCCCTTCGGAAATTCAGAATATATTTGCGGCGCCAGTTATTTTTAAGACAATTTCCAAATAATGATGTAGTGTGTATGGATTGGTTGCCGCACAAATTCATGCATTTCATCATCATTCGATCATCGGTATTTGATTAACGTGCAGGAGTATTGGGGCCAATGGCCCCGACACCAGTGGACCCCCCTCCAGTCGTACTGGCTTGCTGCACGCATGGCTGAATCTCACACCAGATCTTCAGGTTGTTTTCTGTCGTGAGGGTCCGGTCTGTTGAGGACTTCCGGAGTCTTTCCCGATCCCTCTCTGTTCACCATCTTCATCCAGTCCATTCTTGGGTTTCTCCCCTGTTCCACGGAACTTCCAGTTACTTGCATGACCATGGCTGTTTCTTGATAGCTCCGGCTTGGGGGACCGTTCCACGTGGCCATACACCGGAGTTTCTCTCCTTGAGAATGAGGTCCAAGTCTTCAAGGCCAAGGAAGCATCAGTTCAGAAGCTCACTTGACCGGTGGTGGCCCACATCTTTTCGGCCTTTCACTTTTAGCAAGGATCTGTCTGATCCATTGCCCTGTCGTTGCGCTGCCAGAACCTTGTAGGTTTGCTTGGTCAAGGGCCATGTTTCTCGCTAGGCATGAGCATTTGCACCTCCGCACAAAGTGCTGTAACATGACCTTGCGTCTGTATGAGAGTGGCCGAGACGAAAAGAACTGGGTTTAGCAAGGTTCTTTAAACGGCTTCCAAGGCTGTCTTCACCACGTTGGTGGTGTGGTGCAAGGTCACAGCCGCCCTGCTGCCTAGAAAGTGGACTGTTCTCCCAGTGGTGGCAGAAAGGAAGGCTATGACCCTCCAGCTTGTCGGGTCCCACTGGACTTCCACTCTTGTGGTCGTTGCGATCAAAGTGGTCCTCGGCAGTTCCCTTGGCCATCGTCTGCACTTGAAATCTGGGTCCCCCCCCCCCCTTGCTGCTGAGCGTTTCAGCCCACTGGCATTTTTCTTGGTACCACTCTTGCAGCCTTGCAGAAGATGCTGTTGCTACCTACACCCAGTGGCAGCAGGACAGCCAGGAACTTGGCCTGGGAGTTCTGGAGAAGCGTTCCAGACCAGTACCACCAGGGATTCTTGATTTTTGGGTCTTCCCTTGCATTCCACTTCCTCAGACCCTTTTTCTCCGCCGTTTCTAGAAAAACCGTTCGAAGAACACTGATGATTTGCGCATACCCACCGATATACAGCGATGGTTGCGTATTTGCAGTGTGGGGACAGGGTTTACACTGGTTTCCTCCGCTCTTTGTATAGCTTTCTTTCTCAACAGGTGGGCTGTCCAAGGGATTGGACTGTTCGCCCAAAGACATTATTTCATTGGCTGACGCTCCAGCAACGGATATCCGTATGGATGACCATTTGAACGACAGAAAGCCAGCCCTATTGAAGGTCAAGTACGTAACATTCCTCTCAGTACTAGAGCCATTGTTCATTTGGGCTGCTAAACACCACAATTATATTGTGCGTTCTGGGGGGTCAATGATTGGTGCGTACTGGGTTCAATGTATTGGTGCGTCACTAGGGTTCAATATGGATTGGGCGTACCTGGGGGTCAATTGTTGGTGGGCGTTTACTGGCGGTCAATGTATTGAGTGTGCTTACCTTAGGGCCAATGTATTGATGCTTTACTGGGCCAATATATTTGGGTGATTTAATAGGTCCCGCCGGAGTGTCGGCTGGAGCCCAATAGTAATCAAGCTTTTCCGTCCGTTCACAAAACAGTTTTCGCGCGGATAACTGAAGGGCTTGCACCCAATTAAATAAAACTTTAGGTCGTGTAGAAATCCATTGAGGTCCAGCTACCCTTTGATTTTGGAAAATTTGTGATTTTGCACTTTCAGAAATATGGAACTTTTTTCTTAACCAAAAAAGGCCTATTGTGTTTTTCCAGTTTTTTCGCGGCAATAATGAAATGCTTTTCACTAACAGATTGAAGCTTATTAGAAAGTGGCAGTATAACCTGTTTTACTCGATGCAGGAAGATAGTCGCCCCACCAGCTATTTTTCATTAAAGGTTATCAAATTTGATTATTCTATTTCACACCCAAATGTTTCGCTTTTTATTTGTTGAACAGTCGCAATTCGTAGTTGGGACCTTCCTCTGGTCAAACCGTCACCGGTTTGGAGAAGCTTGAAACTTTCTTTTTTACCACTTATTTCACTTTATAAAAGACCACAAAATCCTCTTGACAACCTCAGGTGACGAAACGCATGTGTATTTACCAGTCAATGTTAAGTGTCAGAAGGATGATTGTTTTCTTTATGTGGCGCAATGATTGGATTGACCGTACTGAACTTGGATTTATATGAACCTGGAGCGTATGATTACATATTCCGAACCGCGTATTGAACCCGGAAGGGACAGTACAGTTTGTGTGGATTAAAAAGTAAAAGCGGCCCTTTAATTGACATCCATATTACATGCCCAAAAAATAAAAGATATTCCAATTAGTTCGAAAACTGATTTTTTAACAACAAATGATTGATCCATTTCAGTTAGAAACTAATGCGCTTTATCGACGTTTTCTAGTATTTACATTACCAAATGATGATCCATGTAGTGAAACTAATTGCTATTGTGACGTCTAGTTTAACATTTACAAATTGGATATCCATTTAGTAGAAACTAATTGCCTTTATCGACGCTTAGTTATTACATACAAATGATGATCATTTTGTAGAAACTAAATGGCCCTTTATCGACGTCTAGTTTTACATACAAATGATGATCCATTTTAGTAGAAACTAGATTTGCCGTTAATCGACGGTCTTATTTTACTTACAAATGATGATCATTAAAGAACTAATGGCCTGTAAATTTTTGTCGAATGTCTATATTCACATACAAATTTAACATGTGGCGTTTCCAAGCTAACACCCTTTCAATGGTTCTAGGGACCAGTGTAGGCAGGCTCTCACGATCTCAACCCCCTCAAATTCAACCAGGACCATTGTAAAGAGGCCCTAGGACTGGGCAGCTTCATCAGTGGTTCTTATTAAACACCCCTACTCTTGTCCTCGCTAATTAACATCTGTGAATTTGCCGAGATTTGAAATCTCTTTGTCTCGGGCCTTAAAGAGGTTTGTCGGAAGGCTGAGATCAGGTGACTGGATTGTGCGTGTTGAGTGAAATGAAGGTTCTTTAATTCTTTTCAATCAACAGTGATTGAATTGATACGATATTGAATATTGATTAAGCAGTCGCCATAAGGACCAACACGAAATTCTTGTGGTTATGACTTTGTTTTAAAGGAACGTAATTGCTGAAGCTCAAGATATGCGGGGGTAGATTTCGGAGAGTGGGAAGGAGGGATGAGAGAGAATTATGATTAAAACATTCAAAATTATGTATAGAACACATCACGAACTCAAACCTCGTTTATCTGAACCCGATCCTAGGCGAAGAAAATATGCAAGGAGTTTGAGGATTTTGAAATTTGATTACATACTGGAAAAACAACAGGAATATTTTGGCACAAACACATTTTTTAGCGCAATCAAGGCAATGAAACTCTTTTAGCCACAAAACTTATTTTGGTGCAATGAGGTGCCCACCTGCGTCAATAATTTGAATATCAATTAAAACATTTCTCCATCTTTAGCGCACAACCTTAATTTAGCGCAATCTACATCTGCCACTAAAGGCAGTTAAAATAAAATAGGCGCTAGAATATGCTTGTTTTACAGTAATGAAAATATGTAGCTTTAAACTTTTCCCAGCTCAGATGGTATTTGAAGAATTTTCTTTTTTTTTATTTTTTTTATAATTCTTTTCATTTTTGTATTTTTGTACATACATATTTATAAACAACACAATCAAGTTCCACCCACCCACATTCATGACTGTGCAACTTAAATCAACCAGCACATTTATTTTAGTTTTCACTAATAACATAAGAATATAATACTGTACCATTAATAAGAAGGAAGAACATATTCTAGAAACAAATAAATGTATACCTTAAAGAATGTTTAAAAATAGGTTTTCAACCAAACCTAAAATATCATAAAGAACTATTATCATATAGTGTTCCATTTAACTAAGAGTTTTGGGAGTTTACTTTGGAAAGCATCTTACCACAATTATTTTTTGTAATATGTCTATACATGTTTAAACTAAATTATATCGGGCATTCAGGAAAGTTTTGGGGTTTTTTAACACCTTTAGGTCCTTGCTAAATATAATGCTTTTTTGGCTAATAGGAATAATGAAAATTTTCCTAAAACAACTTCTGAAGAATTGCCCAGGTGTCTGGAGAATAACTTGAAGCGTTGTTGTACAGTACAGTAAGGAGGAAGCAGGACAAATAATCGTTTAATGGCTGGCTTATGATTTTCTTGGTGGGTCACTAGTGTATAGATTTCTATTGTAGGGGTGCAGATGTCTATTGTTATGGTCAGATGTCTATTGTATCGGTCAGCATGTCTAACTTGTAGGTCAGATGTCCTTTCATTGTAGGTCAACAAAAGTTGTACTGACAGAAGAAAACACGAAAGTGGAGGAATTTTTAGAACGTGAACCGAGGTACGTAGCTGGAGTTACGAGCGAAGCCAGATCACGGAATTCTCGCGTGGATGGCTGAACAAAGCCATCGAGGGAAAAAGGGCAGCTGCCAAACCGACATTTTTCAACCCGCCTCTAGCCTCCGGCTTCTTTTCATACCGAATCTGGTTTGCGACACTGAATCTCAAAAGCTGTCTGTATGTCTTAAAGGGTGAGACTGTAGGTGAGTTGTTAAATAAAGCCTGCTCTGTTAATGTAAAGGGTGAGTTGTGACACTGAAATTCTCAAAGCTGTCTGTACTGTCTAAAGGTGAGATGTCGACGACTGTAATCTCAAAGCGGTCTTGTATTGTCTAAGAATGAGCTGCTGACGCACCTGAATCTCAAAATAGGCTGCTACTGTATGTCTACAAAAGGGTGTAGTGTTGGACACTGGAAATCCTCCAATAAAGCGTGTCTGTAGTGTTCTAAAGGGTGAGTGTGACAATCTGAATCTCCAAAGCTGTCTGGTATGTCTAAGGTAATGTGTGGTGACACTGATCTCAAAGCTTGTCTGTAGTCTAAAGGATGGAGTGTGACACTGAATTCTCGAAAGCTGTCTGGTTATGTCTAAAGGGTTGGAAGTAGGCTGTTGAACACCTGTGGACATCTCAAAAGCTGTCGTGTATGTTCTAAAGGTGAGTGAATAACTGTCTGTATGTCTAATAGGTTGAGTTGTTGGGGACCAACTGAATCTTCAAACTGTCTGTACATGTCTAAAGGCTGAGTGTATTAACTGTCTGTATGGCTCTAAAGGGTGAGTTATTAAAGCGTGTCTGCTTATGTCTAAAGGGGTGGAGTGGTATTAACTGTGCTTGTAATTGTCTAAAGGGTGAGTGTATTAAAACTGGTTCTGTATGTCGAGTAGTAGTGTGAGTGGAGTGGATGAAATCTGTCTGGCGATGGTCTAAAGGGTGAGTTGTCATATTAAAACCTGGGTCTGTATGGTCTGAAATGCGTGAGGATTTATATAAACTTTGTCTGTAAAATGTCTAAAAGGTTGAGTGTATTTAAACTGTCCTGTATGGCTAAAGATAGAGTGTAAGTTAACTGTTCTGTATGTCTAAAAGGGTGAGTTGTATTTAAACTGTCTGTGTGTCTAAGGCGGAGGGTAATAACTGTATGTGCTGTCTAATAGGGTGAGTTGTATTAAACCTGTCTTGTTATGTCTAAAGGGTGGAGGTTGTATTTAAAACATGTCTGTATGTTATAAAGAGGTTGAGTGTATTAACTGTCCTGTATGCTAAAGGAGTGAGTGTATTAACTGTCTGTATGGTCTAAAGGGTGGAGTGTATTAAAAGCTGTTGCTGTTATTGTTTCTAAAAGGGTGAGTGTATAAACGGTCTGTAGTATGTCTAAAGGGTTGAAGATGTAGCTGAGGGTGTTAATAAAGCTGGTCTGTTATTGTCTAAAGGGTGAGTGTAAATTTACTATTACTGTCTATGTGTCTAAAAAAGTGAGTTTTACCACTTGCTGTCTGTATGTCTAATTGGGTAAATCTTAATTATTGCTTTCATCTACAGGAGATAAGTGGACTCGCGTCGTGGGGAGAAGCCGTTACGGGAAAGACCTGGAGATTTCTTAATTCAAAGGCTGTCCAACATTCTGGGGGCGCTGTTGTTCAAAAGAGGAGGAAATCTAACCAGGGATAGGGGGAACCCACTATCTGAGGAAGGAGATGGTTCCCAAATCTCATGGTGCTTCAGGGTGAGGTGTGGATTTGAGATTTACTCAGTAAGTAGATTGAGAATTTGGTTATGATCTCAGTGATATTGTTGGTTTCATCCCAATGTCCTTCCCCATAGCGTGTGAGAATTAAAAATTTAATCCTCCATTGTGATGTAGTAATTTGGAAACATATTTGAGTGAGAATCGGTTTAGGGCTAAGTTTAGATTTTTGAAATATGTTTACTAACTAAAGAAATGTTCCTTCAGGTATTTCCCCAACGAGGTTATTCAGTCCCGATTTTTATTGTTATTTAGTTTTGAATGTAAACTTCTAGATTTTGTTTATCTTTATGGAAATGTTTGTAGGTTTGCCAACAAGATTTCCAGCTCCTGTTTTTAACAGAGGACGGAATCGCATCGTCGTCATTTTCAGTTCAAAAGAACCGTTGGCACACAGGGCAGGGGAGGTTGATTTTGATGGGAATTTGGAATCATAAAGGTATTGTATTCGATTCAAACTGCGTTGGATTTGTTGGATGTACTCAGGTGTGGACAGCGTGAATGGCATTGAAAAAGTTGTGCAGTTTTTCTGCCCAGGTTCATGTAATGGATCCACATGTATATTTATCAGAGATTGTACAAATGAAGTGTACGAGAACGAAAGATTCGGATTGATATGATAGATTTAGGGTCCGGGGTTAGATTTTAGGGTCGGTCGGGGTCGGGTAATTTGGAAACACCACCAACAATATATATTTTTTGCCTAATAGGGGCCCACGCCAATTATTGTTAAATGACTCTATTATTTTGTATAACTAATGTAATTGCAAAAACAGGACCTCAACATACTGGTTGAAAAAAAGTATACTACAATTTCCAAAATAAACATTGATTTAAGAGGAAACACCAATGTTTTGTACAGTCTTAGAATAGGAAGGTATAAAAGTAAATACATGTGATTTGAGAGAAGAGAACACCAATGTTTTGTAAGTCTCTAGAATGGAGGTGTATATAAAGTAAACATTGATTTGGAAAGTACACAAATGGTGTGTTTTCGTAAGTCTTACAATTGATTTTGGGTTATTTTGTCGTTGTTTTGCGAGAGTCTTGACAATGACTTTTGTTTTCGTCGTTGCAGAGGATGTTTATGCCAGAATCACTCCTGCCAGATTTTTAACGTTGGTTGCCATGGAGAAGCGCCTTCCCTTCTCTCACAGCTGCAAGGAAACATTAGGAATGGAAAAAGGTTCAGAGGGCAGGTGCTTCAAATTTTAATAACAACAAAAAGTCAGGGGTCAATTAACAGAAAAGTGGGACAGAGCGTGTCAGATAACCACAAAAGTCAGAGGTTCATAGGATTAACACCCAAAATGTCAGAAGTTCAGATAAACAACAAAAGTCAGAGGGTCAGATAACCAGCAAAGTTCAGAGGTTCGTTTCAGATAACACAAAGTCGGGGAGGGTCAGATAAACACAAAGTTCAGAGGTCAGATTAAGCACAAAGTCGATGGAGGTCAGATAACCATCAAAGTCAGAAGGTCTAGGATACAACAAAGTCGGGGGAGGTCAGATAACACAAAGTCAGGGGTCAGATAACACAGTCAGAGGTCAGATAACACAAAAGTCGGAACGGTCATGGAAACACAAAGTCCAAGGAGGTCAGAGTTAAAACACAAAGCAGAGCGTCAGCATATACAACAAAAGTCGGAGGTTCAGATAACAACAAAGTTCAGAGGGTCAGAAACTCACCCAAAGTCAGAGGTGCTCAGATAACACAAAGGTCAGAGTCAGATTACACCAAAGTCAGAGGTCAATAACACAATAGTCAGGGGTCAGATAACAACAAAGTCAGAGTCAGGATAACACAAAGTCGGAGGTGGAAATTAAACCAAATTCATTCTAGTGGATACTAAAAGTTCAGGGGTTTCAAATGGGCTTTAAAAAAAAAATAAAAAGAAGAGCGATGCAGAAGACGGATTATGAAAAGGACAGATAATAAAAGGAATTGGATCCCAAGCATTGAGATTGCCAAAAGTCGTATTACTGATCTTTAACTTGTTTTCATATTAGTTTTGTACACAATTACGTAAAAGCTACATAATATCTTTATGGGCCCCAAATTCGACTTGGAAAATACATGCAGTTCCAGTAAGACGTGTATCCAAATCTTGACTGTCTGGGAATCATTTTTCATCTGATCCTCATCTGTTGGGATTCACGGGAATTGGCGGGGTCCGCGGTTATCTGTTTGGGGTTGCGGATTCCTACCTTGGGGTGGGATCTTGGCGGCTGGGCGAGGCCCCGTCGATCTGTTGGATTCACGGGGATTCTTGGCGGGCCCGTCATCTGTCGGCGGATTCACGGGTTTGGCGGCATACCCAGCGGGTTTCACGGGATTGCGCGGGCCACAAATCTACCCCAATTCTATTTGTTACTACCCAAGGTTGCTTTGGTTGTTTATTTCAATTATTGTAGGGTGACCAAAATTTCCAACAGCAAGATTTTCTCAGATGATGGACATCTAGATATTATCCAAACCATTGTCAGGAGGATGAAATCTTCTTAGCCTGCATACTTATTACAAAACAACTATCGTATTGATTCTAGCCAAGGCCCCACTTCATAACTGAGGACCTATTTCTAAGAGCCTGGGCCCCACGATGTTCCCTGTTCCTGGGGCAGAGGAATCACTCCTTAGCTATTGAACAAAGGGTCTTTCATGTACACCTTGACTTGTCATAGGAAGCGGAGCGACTAAATGGGGTGGTCCTTTGGATGAAAGTGCAAAAACTGAGATCCCGTGTCAGAGCAGGGATGATGCAATACAGAAAGGCCATAAGCGCCGAGCACAGGCCTTAATTAGCAGACACCTCACCGGCAATGGTGACGTCTCCATGAGTGAAATATCCTCAGAATGGACGTAAAACAATACACAATCAGTCAATAACAACTTGCAGATGGTCCTTTCTCAATAAAAAATGTAGTCCTTCTCAATAACAAATCATCATTGAATAACATGCTTGACCTTGACCTTTGATTGTAGGTGAAGGTCCTGAAGAGTATCTCCCCTGTGGAGCTGGAGAACGTGGTCCTGGGGCAGTATGTCGGCGATCCTGAGGGAGAGGGAGACCAGAAAATCGGTTACCTCGACGACCCCACCGTACCCAAAGGTGGAGACCAGAAATATCGTTACTCGACGACCCAACCCGTTACCCAAAGGTCATTGTCTGTAGAGTGATTAATAAGCTTTAGATTGTGTTTTAGCCTTATAGTGTTAGAATCTGGAT
>CAJDSM010044775.1:3590-23385 GCA_903981925.1 Ostrea lurida
TCAATTTTTTAATCTGACGTTTCCTTTGTGATGTTTTCTAAAAAAAAAAATAAAAATACATGTAAATTTACAGATTGAATCACGTCAACACAAAGGAAATGGTGAAAATGACAAAGATGAATCTCAACTGTCGACCTTTAATTGCGCCCATATTGGAAAGCACAAGAGGTAAGAATTTTTTTTTTCTTCATATATGTGCACAATACATTTCAAATATATTTAAACATACATGTTAATATAAAAAAAAACTACACCGATTGAATATACCCAGATATTGTACAACTACCCGTGAGGATTTTCTAAACTTATTGCTTTGCTGGACTTTATAAATGTGTGTTTTCTTCATATTTCACTTTTTTCAGTTAGCGCATCCAACACCTTGCCATCCCTTCTCCATGACTTGTCAACTTTGGAAACTCGTGACTGCTCTAATGATGGTCATGAAGATCCCCAAGACATAGCTGAGGGATGATATCCGAGCTAACCGTGACGGACTTGTCTGATGGTCATGAAGATCCCCCAAACATAGCTGAGGAGATTCCGGTAACCGTGACGGATTGTCTGTGGTCATGAAGATCCCCAAGACCATAGCTGAGGATGATTCCGGTAACCGTGACGGATTGTCTGATGGTCAGAAGATCCCAAGCAACTGATATTCGGACCTAACGGATTTGAGGTCATGATCCGAGTGCGTGATTCGTAACCGTGACGGATTGTCTGATGGTCATGAAGATCCCCAAGACGTAGCTAAAGGATGATGATTCTTGGTGCAGAACCCACTGTTCCAGAACTAACAGATAACTCAAATAAAGAGGTATTATATGATTTTGATTATTTTATTCACATGGATAGTATAGAGAATAATACATACCTATTTCCATAAGACAACATTAGCGCGATGACCGTATGATGACGTCTAGAACACATCAAAGGGGTAGGGAGAGTCTATATATATTCAGCTCTTATCAAAGTCACGGCTGACATAAGATCGCATAATTGTAGCGTATATGGCAGATACAACAAAGCGATCACGTCATAATATTTGCGAGAATCCACAGTCCGGTCGTGAGAATATTACGTTGCTAAATGAGTGTAAGGAATCCTTAACTCTACAAAATGATTGTATAACTTTATGACTAAAAATCACCCTGCTGATATCATCATTATTGGTACGATGTAACGTGTAACCATCTCTAACCGAGAGTTTTTAACTTTTGCTAATCAGCCGTCTGAATACACATTGGTTGTGTAGATCTAATCACAGAGATACGTGTTTATTTATGCTGATCAGCCGTCTGTACACTGTGTTACAGTGTAGTATCTAAAACACATGAAGTGGTTTATTTTGCTATTATCGTGATACACATATTGATTCGTGTAGACTCTAACAAGAACGTGTTTTATTTTGGCTATCATCCGATCTGATACCATTGAGCGTGTACTGTAGATCTTATACACAGAAGTTTTAGTTTTGCCTATCAGGCCTGTCCTGATACACCATTTGTTCGATAGGCTATAAGATCATAACCATGCATAGTTTACTTTTGGCTATCAGCCGTTCTGATAAAAACATGTGGTTTACGTGAGATTCTAACAACTAGAAGCGTTCATTTATATTTTGCTATCAGCCGTCTGATACAACTTTGTTTTCGTGAAGTAGTAGTGCTAACTACTGAAGTGTTCCTCTACTTTTTTGCTATTCAGCCGGATCACACATTTGTTTCGTTAAAGCTAGAAGTCTAATCACCCGAAACGTGTTATTATTTTGCTTCGCACGTCGCTGAATAAAGCATCATGGTTACGTGGAAGATCTTACTCTATCAGAAACGTGTTTATGTGTCGACTCTCAGCCGTTATAGAAAATTGTCTAATCGTCGGTAGATAGATGAAACATAACAGTGTTTTAATATTGGCTTATCAATCCGCCCCTGTCACAAGTAAGGAGCGGTGTACGTTGCATAGATTCTTAATTACAAACATAGGAAAAAAAGCGAGTTAGTTTTATTTTAGCCTATTCGAGCGAACTGATACAAGCATTGTACGTTTAGAAGCTTCATTCAACGCTTAGACAGATCGTGTATTGGCATATCAAAAACCCGTGGTCAGATAGCAGTTGCATTCTAGGTAACTGTAAGATTGCACATTCGGAGGCTAAGATCATTGATATGCATGTATACAGATATTATCAGCCCGTCTGCATCACACAACAAATTGAACTTGGAATGTGTAGGAACTAAACATACAGTACGTGTTTGCAAAGCGTCGACTATTCAAGCCGTCTGAATACACACAATTGTTACGTGTTGGATGAGTCTCTATCACAGAACGTGTTTTCTTTTGTCTAATTCACTCAGCCTGTGTAGTGATTACAGTCATTCGGGATCATTGTACGTGTATGAATTATAACCAACAGTAACGTGTTGATTTGAGAACCAATCTAGCACGTGTTCTGAGTAAAAACATGTACGTGTATGTAACTTGATACTGTACAGAAACGTGCTTCATTTATCGCTATCAGCCGTCTGATATAACACATGTACGTAGTATTCTAGGCACAGAAACATGTTCATTGTTGCTATCAGTCTCCGTATGTATAATAGCATTGTATGTATCGTAGCACTTTAACGCTTCGCTGTAATTGGTTTTTAATGTTAGGTATGCGATACACTGCCTGTCACTACTTATCATTACGGATTATGAACTATTTTATTGTTGCCAAGTCGTGACAGGACGGGGCTTCGAATCACGATCTGGCCACTAGTGAATTATCTCCACTGATTCCCACGACTCGTCATTAATTGAATTACTCTATCCTGATTCCCAGACTCGCTCATTTAATTGAATTCGTCTACCACTGATCACCAACGTAGCAGTTAAGAACAATTTTAGTAGAAGTCTTAAATGACTCCCAAAACTAGATTCACAAGCGAACTAAACAGATGCACTCGATCATAGATGAAATTCTCGTGTGCGGTTCCGCACTTAAATTTTTCGCAACGACTCGAGCGGGTATCTTGCTAAATGTCGAATTCTACGTAGCCACTAGATATTAACTACCAACGGGATGAAAATCTATGAATGTGTTAATTGATAGGGTTCGCTCAGCATCTAATCATTTATCTACTAACACTTTATTGCACCAACGACCTCGCTCATATAGTGAATTCCTCTATCCCTGATGTCAACCACGGACCTACGCTCATCTATAGTGATATATTCCTAACACCATTGATTCCTCACGACTCGCTTATTCAATGATTCTTCCCCACTGATTCACCACGACCTGCTGCTGGTGTAAGAGATTTCTCTATACTAGTTTTATTCGCTAGTCGAACAACCGTCCGCTCAATTTTAAGATCAAATATACTTGCATCACATAGCGATTGCATACAAGAGCTACACTCAATAACATTTAAGTGAATTCTCATAAACCACGTGTACAATTTTTCACAGCTATACAAGTCGTCATTAAGCGAAGTTTTCTTTCTACCAATTTGTATTTAATCTATCATGATGCTCGCTCATCAATATAGCTGATTATCTCTCAACTCACTTGTTCACCACCCAAAAACTGCTCACTGCACATTAGTGACAATTTCTCTAGCCCTGACTATCACCAGCGAAGTTTATTAGGCGCTAATATTTTCGTTCAAATGAATTCTCTACCTCACATGAATTCACTTGAGCGACGCTCCGCTCATTATAAAAATGAGAATCCTCTAATCACTGAATATTGTCTCATAGAATCATCGCTCATTAAGTGAAATTCTCTACCACTGATCCACAAACGACTTCGCCTACTCAAGTGAATTCTCTCAACATGATTTCCACGAACCCTCTGCGCTCACTCAGTGACGAGTAGCTAACTCTACAAGAGAAATTTTTAAAAATGCGCCCACCTCAGCTCACTCGTGAGGAATTCGTCTATCATCTGATGTCCCGCCGAGCGTCGCCTAAACTTTAATAATCAATCCGCACTCCAAACATGCAGCTTCACAAGAGAACACTCGCTCTGAACTCATGTTTGTTGATACTCTACCAATGATATCACCAGGACTAATTCACAGCATCAATTCAATAAGGGCATGTAAGATCATTTAGTCTTACTTGACACCTAAAAACATGGTCTGCACGCTCAATTAAGTGATAGATTGTCTCCAATGTTTAAAATTGTCATCACAATAGTAGAGTGCACTAGCATGCTATTAATGATCTGTAATTTACATTGTGTAAAAAGCACTGAGAGAGTAAATTTTAGCACCAAGAAGCCCTCGCATCACTCAAGTGAATTCCTACCACTGATTAAATCGCGACCGCTACTCAGTGAATTACTCTACCACTTGATTCAACCAACCGTACCTCGCTAACTCGTGACATTCTCTACCACTGATTCCCCACCGATCCTGGCCTTACTCGTGTGACATCTTCTCTGACTGCATACTTTGACTTTCCTAAGTGAGTATTATCCACACAAGGCAACTCAGCTCACTCATTAGTCTTGATGGATATGTTCTAACCATAAGCCATAAGCCTATGATCCTAACTGACCGTCGTCTATACTCAAATTAAGTAAGATAATTCGTCGTACTGCTACTGATTCACCATGACTCGCTCACATCAGTGAATTCGTCTCTACCAAATCTTAAAGCGAGAGAGAGTTATGACTTCGCTTCCCATATCTGTCAACCTACAGCATCAAACATCAAGGTGTAATTTAGCTTCTAATTCCTCGATCGAGCATTCAAATCCACATCCAGTCCTTTTGAGAATCACTGATTCAGTTGAATTTCTCTGCTCATCTTACTGGAAACAAGCAGCTGACCTCCGTTAACTCAGTGATTAAATTTCTTTAGTAACAACATTACCGAAAAGACTCGCTACTAGTGAAATTCAATCATACAACTGACTTGAGACACCAATCGGAGTCTCTACTAACACAGGCATGAAATAATCTTTGTTGTTGCATGCCGAACTGTAGTTTACCGACGAACTGCTCACTCAGTGTAATTCTCTCACCACTGATATTAAACCCCGACCCTCGACTATTAAAGTGAATTCTCTACGCACTGATTCACCAACGCCTGATCACTCAGTGGAATTCGAGTCACTTGATTCCGAGACCTACTCCAACATTACTGAAAGAAATACCGGGGGACTTCACACTACAGGTATTCAAAGTAAAGACAGCTGCAATACATTCTGAAGACCTAATTGCGCGAAGTTTTTGAAAATATTGTTATAAAATCCATTCTCGAAAAAGCTTTGAGGACTGGATCTTTCGTTGACATACGATGACTGTACAAAACAGAGTAAGACACGGACAAAAATGGAAAGATGGACATTCCACACATGGTCAAAGTCAGTTACAAGAATATGGTCTAATATTGACGTTATATTCCTCACAAAAATCATAAGAGAGTTACATATATATATATGTTAACCAGGGTTTTTATTTTAATATTCTGGTAGATTGATGTTTACAAACAAATTAAGTCATGTCAATGAAGTGAGGGATCACAGTGTTCTGCCTCACTGAAATCATCGATTTAATGTTATGACTGTTGTCAATGATTGTGGTTTATTATATAAATTACCGTAGTGATAGTTAAGAAAAATTATATGAGATAATCGAATCCTCATTAGACTGTGGTGTTGTTTTATACTCTTGTGAGACGGTATTGCTATCTGTTGCAGTATGCAGGTGTCATGTAATATCTTTTGATGTTGTTTTTACTTTTGAGATTGTTCAGGGATTTTGTCAACATGGTTTTATATGGGTCACCTCTTATTCTTATGTTTTGAGATTGTTGATATGATTTTAGCTACTTACCGAAAGAAGTGAGATTTATGCATACACATAAAGTAATAAGTTATAAGCATATATAAGAATGGAAAACTCTTTTTATATTATACGGAATACAAATCTCTGTAGCATTTGATAAATTTGAGTACAACATTAATACTGTGCACATCTGTATATATAGACATGAAATTTGTTGTATGTTTTAAAGAAGATGTTTTTGAGTTTATTGCTGCTCAAGCCTGTGAACGGCGGAGAAACACTTTAACCGGGGATTGCGTAACTATTATATATCTGGTACATCTTATGAAATGATTGTTATCTTGTGCAAATCCCTTCCCTGAATAGCCAAGCAATAAAGTCGTAAATCTAAAATCTCTTCTGGTCGATATCAGATTCACTACGTACACAAACAGAAAGAAGCACACACGCAAACATTTACAATGTTTTTTTTTCTATTTACAAACTTTTAAGAAACTGACCGAAGTAAACTTCATCAATTAATGGTAAGCAGCTTGTTGAGAATTACCGTATGGCGGTTGTGACCGGTCAGCAGGGGCAGAGTCTTTCTCCTTCTAGGCAACTGATTCCACTCTGGTGTGTCACAGGGATCGTATTTTCAGCCGAACACTTTGTCATATGTCATACCTGTCAAAGTCTATTTGGGACTTACGAGATTGATCACCTCTGTGTTATCTATGCTCGTTTACATTGCCCCCCTCAGTTTGGCCCCTCCACTCTCAAAAGAAAAACCCGAAAAGATGATATGAGGTAACTACACGTGATATTCGATTTTGAGATGTCGGGTCATAGCATCATAGCACAAAAACCTGTTCGATAAGTCAAGCCGCCACTTATAAAGATTTACAAAAAATGAGATAGAAAATTTTATGGATTTCGCATATATCTAGTACACATATCCCACGCAGAAATTTAGCTTACCAATTTTTCTGCGAGACCAGGTGTTTCTAAGTAAATCAAAAAAATATCTTAGTATGTAATCATATTCATAACACACTCCCTTGTTAACGGAATATATATCATTTGTTCTAAATGAAAGGCTCGAGACTTACATCAAATAATGGAATGAATATTTTCTCCACGTGATGAGGGACATCTACTTGTTTTATTCAGATGCGTCATATTTGTTACCAATAGGCACAAGGTTTTTCATAAATATGCTTTTAATTATTGATAAATAGAAATATCAGTAGTGACCTGTGAGGTGCATGATTTCTCACGATGAGCTGCTTCGTTAGACAAACAAAGGTTCGATAATTTTGCCTGAAACTCACGTCGTTCTAGTCTCCCTCCTTGGCTAGAAGAATTTTCTGTAAAAATAGGATCCAAACTACCCTCATTTTTTTCGCTGTAAAACGTTCAACTCCAATAAATAAATAAACATACTTTTCACAGTACTATAATGACGATAGATGCACTGTGTTAAATAATCAATTTGCACACAAAATACCTTTCAACCTTCTTCTTACACAAATGGGCGCCTACACTATTTGAGCGATCAACATATATGTTAACCTTGAGTTTGATAATACCCATCAATGAGAGATATTGATCCAAATGTGAATCATTCTTGGCGTGAGATATATCGAATAATCGTTATTTTTGAAATAAGTTGAATTAATGCAGTTTAAATTAACACAAGGTCACTAATCTCGTTCAATTCGTCATTGTCGCGTTCGACTTCACTCATACAACAAAAGTCACATTAGGCAAAATGCTGAGAATTGATCAAACATCAGAGTGTGAATATATATACACGATATTCTTTTGTAATCATTGAATTAAGAAACTAATTTTCATTTTGCTTCCTGAAATACACGGTTTGCAATAATTGACATTTTTAAATGCTAAAATTAACTTCGTATGCATTGGATGGGTAGGTACTCATTGACGACTAAGATCTGCACTATCTATCGAACTCCTGATTTTAATATCCATCATGTAAGCGGTACGTAATCTATCATAGTGGAGGTATCCAAAGTCTGTAGAAACCTATGTCCTAACATTACTGAGACTGGCAATGAACACTATGCATAAATAATTCGCTGCCATAATATACATTAGTTGAAGTTAGTAATTTAGAGAAGGGTGAGCAAGTATCTCCACCATGATATCGATGCACATAACAATTTATAACACAAATGTTCCAGCAGTACTTTAGCATTTACTGAAAACCTACTCACCGCAAAAGGAGATCACTTCAGAGATAAAAGCTAATAAATTCAAATATCAATAGATAGAGCTAGACAATTACAATCATCGCAAGTCTAAAAATCTCTGACATTTTCATTGAGAAATATTCATGTATAAGATATGTTCTAGAGGTAGTAATTGTGGATAGGCATGAATGAAATGAACAGAACGGGCACTCTATCCACGGACTCGAAATTTTGTAACGCCGCACGAATCGTTCTCATCGAAGTCAAATCACTTTAAGGAAACTCTTTAGTGCGGTTCGGTTAGAATTGACGTTCGCACATTTAAAAATAGAATTACGGTGTTGAAAAAATTTACTCGTTACGCTAATAATTTTGAACGCACTTCAAATAACTAAGTGGAAAAAAACTGAACTATTGTGAAATCTTATTTAGTATCACAACATGTAACAAAAATGGTTTGGTTATCATGTTAAGTTCTTCTTTGTTAATACCCAGTAAAAAGTATGATCATATAATTTTTCAAGCATAGAAATCTGTACAAACAACCTTACTTATACAGTTTAAACATCTGTACATCCAATTTCGAGAGAGAGGATGCACACGGCATCTAATATAGTTAGAAATTTTGATTCAAAGGTACTGCTAGTGCCCTCAAAGTTTCTGTATCTTAACTTGATAACATCTAACGTGAATGTCGTAGATAAACTCCGCAATTCACACTTTGTATTTTTAATCAATACTAGTCATATTTTTTTATTAGCAAATAATAAATCTCTTGTGGGGACGCGCGAAGTATATGCTATGAGAACTCTATTTTATTAGAAAGAGTATTATTATTGATTTGAACATTTAGTTTTATTATTAATGGTTTAAAAATCAAGTTGATTGATTGACTTATGATACTAGAGTTAATTTCTTATAAGAGATGTTATCAATAGTAACACACACCTTTTCCAGATTTTGGTTGTTAAGTCTATTATTAAATGATAAATTTATAAATAAATTGTATTATTCATCTATGACTCGACTAAAGAATTTTACTAAAATTAGACAAACTTATGTATACATATATCTAGAAATGACATTAGAAATACATGTTAATAAAGATAGAATAAATATTACGCTGAGGAAAATGTGAACTATATGTACCCACAATTTAATGAAGAACTATATCTACTTCCCTGATCTCTTCAGATGATATCTTTTAGTTATGTTGCTCTGCATCTGTATTGAATTTTATTACCTTCTGTGTCTTATATTTGCTTACAAAGGATGGAAGTCTAAGTAGGATGGAAGCATAGTAAACTCTAAAATCTACACTTAAAAAGTTGCACGATACTAAGTGTCATATATTCAGAAGTTAACGAGTGTTTTTGGAGAGACATGAGGCACCAAGTATTCGTCAATGAATTCAAACTCTCAGATCAGAGAGACTTGACAAAGTTGTCATAGAATTCTTGATATAACTGTTCTTTGCTGTGCTTTATGAACTCGAGTGGATAGAGTCTCCGTGTGGTCGAGCGAAAATAAATCATCGAGAAGGACTTCAGACCTCGTATGTCTGTTTACTGAAACTGCGCTGTATATGAGGGGAGAATGTAATAATTAATGGTTTGGTGCTTGTATTCTAGAGCTCGAAAGAGGTGAGAACAAAGTGACACCATATGTGGTATAGGATGTGATGGTGATGTAAGGTCCAAGCAAATGGGTGATCGGACGGAGTATATCTGTCCTTTATCAGCCGGTGTGACGTCCGTGCAGTCCTATAGGAAGTGGATTGAAGCTATATACCTAAATATTCTTGGTGAGTTAAAGATCGCTTTATTAACAAAGAAGGTTCGTATAAATCTTTAATGTTGTAATAGGTGCGTGGTAATTTTACTATCCACGAACAGTCCTGGTCATAAGCCATCCTTAATAATAACTGTATTTGTAATCGATGTGTATTGTAACATTAATGTGATTAAATGATTTTTTAATATTGTTAAACCAATCCGGGTGGAGAATTCTCCATCATGGTCTCACAATTATGAAGTCAGACTCAGAGACTCAGAGTACAAGTATCGAGGTGTGAAAGGATGGGAAGGCATCTTGAGTTAAAATTTTAAGGAGTTTATAACTATTTACCACTGCACCACAATTGTATGATAGAAATTTCCTAAAAACGTCATAATTTGATAACGATGACTCCCTGAAATAAACATATCATATATCACACGCTTTATTTTATAAAAGATTCAGCTAAAAAATGCATAATGCGACGCACAGGAATTATTAGACACGACTGGGATTAAAAAATGACAACAAGTTCTTAACATTAATTAAAAGAATTGGCTTCAACAAGTCACATATTAATTGGCGCTAAAAATCCACAATATAGAACGAATTCGACTTTATAAATAAAAACCAAACAAAACCCCCCCCCCAAAAAAAACCCCCAAAAGGAAAACAGATAAAACATAAATCACTGTGTAATTTTATATGAAAAGTATCTTATGTGTAAAATTATAAAGGAGATGAGATGATTCAATTTCTTTGGTTAAGACACGAGTCTAACTGTATACTTCGGAGCTACAATATGTATCAGATTAAATTTGAAGACTTCTTGAGTGGAAGGTTTATAGTTTTCGCTTCTGTGAAAGATCTGATAAAAAAAGTAGAAACAATCATGCCCTCGTTGTCTTTGTGCAATGACATCGGAGACTATGTACTTTCCGGTTCAAACTGTTTAGTATTGTATCCTTCGCAATATTTGATACTGATCAAGGTTAATTGTATCGGCGTTTTAACTGATTCCTGTATATGAATATATCTAAAGAAATATAGTTATCTTTGATCACATTATTAATGATTAATCTTATTGCGTAATAATAAGTCAGAGATTGACAGACATCACAAGATAGAGAGTTAGACGTACATTAGCATACAAACAGATAGAAATACTAAACAGACAGACAAGACACTCTATAAGAGAGCTAAAGACAGATCAGACAGACCTACAAGATAGAAAGCTAGACAGACATAACAGACTACAGACTACTAGAAGCTAGACAGACTAGGACCACGACTCTCCAGTATATAGCTAGATTCGTAGACTACGACAGACAGACTATCAGATATGAAGAGCTAGACACAGACAAGACAATACGTATAACAGATAAGAGTAGACAGATCAGATACACAGATGCCAAGCTAATGACAGACAGACTCAGACTACAGAGATAAGATAATAGCTAGCGACCTACAGATATGCACGATCTAGAGCAGACAGACAGAATACCAGACACAAGACAGGACAATAGAGCAAACAGATAGAAAGCTTAGACAGAACATCTGAAACTAGATTTTCGTTAGAGAAAGGAGGAGCTAAGAACAGTACAAGAGACCTTAAGCATAGAAAGCTAGACAGACATCAGGAAGACAGACCTACGTGATAGTGAGCTAGACAGACAGAACAGACAGACCCTTACAAATATAGAGAGCTTAGACAGACAGACAGCCTACTCTAGATATGCACATAGCTAGAGCAGACATGACAGACCTAAACATAGAAAAGCTAGACAGAGAAACAAGGATCATGACAACAGAAGTCTGATCAGACCAGAAGATAGAATCACTAACAGATAGGAATTAACAGATATGAGAAGATAGACAGAGAGACAGACCCACACATAAGAATAATTAGATGCTTATAGACGCACTCAGACATGACTTACAGCTAACGAGAGCTAAGACAGACACGCAGACTAACTAGTTACAACGAGAGAGCTAGATCACAGAACTAGAACAGACCTACAAGATAGAAAAGCTGACAGGACAGATCAGCCTCACGAGATAGAGAGCTCGACAGACGACAGTACCTACAAGATAGAAGCTAGAACAGGAGCAGACATACCTACGATAGACTGAGCGTAGACAGATAGACAGCACCTACATATAAGAAAGTTTGACAGAACGACTAGGCCTACGTATTAGATGAGCTGAGAACAGGACAGATCAGACAGACCGTACAGATAGCGCTAGACAGACCAGACGAGACCTACAGATAGATGTGAAGCCAGACAGACAGACTAACGTATAGAGAGTCTTAGACAGACGACAGACCTACAGATAGGCTATAAGACAGACAGAGTAGCGACATTAGAGAGCTAGACGACAACAAGGAGTGCATTACATGACATGGTATGGAGGTTGACAGACGCAGAGAGTACAGACACACACGATGACAGTCGATAGAGAGATAAAACAGGAGAGATCATGACAAACACGACTATGAAGAGTCATAGAACAGCAAACAGACATCAAGACAGGACAGACACGACAGGATGAGTAGAGAGCTAGGAGCAGACAACAGATCACAACAAAATAGCGAAGCTAGAAGACAGATCAGACTGAAGAATATGAAAGCTAAGACTAAGTACAGATCGACCTACAGATAGGGAGCTGAGACAGACAGACAATCTGACAGGATAGAGAGCTAGCAGAACAGAAAACAAGACCCATCATCCTACAGAATATGAGCTAGACAGATCAGGCAGAAACACAGTAGAAGCTAGATACAGACAGACAGACACAATGAGAGAGAGAGCTTAGACAGAACTAGATCCCCTATACGACTGAGATGCTAGACAGATCAGACACTCACAATATGAGTGCTATACAGACAAGACTCACAAGGCTAACTTAACAATCAAATGATCAGGGAGACGAGGACAGTTAACAAGAGCCAAATTAGCGATAGAGAGCTATGACCAACTCGACTTACACAAGATAGAGAGCCTAGACAGACAGACCGTGACAAGATAGGAGCTTAGACAGACAGACAGACTAGCAGATAGAGACGCTAGACAGACGAGACGACACAGATTGGAGAGCTACTACAACAGGACAAACACAAGTGTAAGATCCACACCAGCACTCGCCAGTCTGGACTAAGACAGAGCAATAGACAGAAGGACAGAAACACAGATAGAGAAGCTAGACAGACAGACAAACTACACGATAGAGAGCTAGACAGGACAGTACAGACATGACCTACAGATAGAGAGCTGGACAGACAGCACAGACCTACAGATAATAAGAGAGCTGAAGACAACGTACACTCATTATATTGTAGAAGCTTAGACAGTACCAAGACACACGATTATGAAGAGTAGCTAAGACAGAACAGACACAAGACAGAAGAGTCTAGGAGCAGACGGGATAGAAGACACACAGAATAGAGGAGTAGATGTGAGACAGACAAACCTACAGGTAGAGAGAGTAGACAAGTAATTATGGGACCTGTTGGTTTTAAGTCCTGAATTTTTTGTTGTAATCATTTTAAACCCGACAATTTTTGAATAAGATGTATTGATGTTTCGCTTTATGCATTAAAAATTCATGTTTAATTTGCAAAACATTACGCCAAAAAAAAAAATTTTATAATAAAATCAAAATATGCAATGAAATATAAATTTAATTTGATCAAAAATAAGACAAAGACATTACCGAAAAGCAAAAAACAAAAAGGCAAAACGCCCCCACCAAAGATTATGTATAAAAGTAAAAATGGGCCATATTACTAGGACAAGCTAATTTGCAGAGTTTCGAAATAGTTTTGATTGTATGTGGCCTTTACGCGTTATCAAAACTTAGTAATTTGGCTCAAAAAATTAAAAGATTCGCCTTGAATCTACATTACAAAAAGAACTTCCCGTGTCCTTACAACTTTACACGAAGGGTTGCCGTTAATCGTGGACAGTCCCTTGAATTTTTAATATATTAAAAGAGCCTACCCCCCACATGATAGTTTATTAATAGCGGCCGGTGTCCGTGCAATTTTCTTTTAATTTCGCTCCTCCCTCGCCCCTCTACTCTCCTCTTAGTCCTACTGGTGAGGCATCTTCAGTACCTTGCTGCTCTAGGTGGGTTCTCCCGGCCCGGTTAAACAGTTGGGTAAAAGGATATGAAAATTCTGCTAAATATGTGTGAATTATAGACTGTAAAATTTTGTGGTCGATTTGTGGTATAAGTAATAAGTTGCAGAGGTATGAATTCGTTTTTAGCCTTTGGGAAGACCGGTGACCCTAGAGCCAGGGCAAAATTTTTAGATCGAAAAAGTTGTTATCGAGTTTCAAAAATACCTTGCCAAAATCCTTGTATTTTTGTAAACAGGTCCGCGAAGAAAGGAATATTATTTGTTAAATCGAGTTTATTGGCAATGTTCCCTATTGCGCGGTCCGACCCCTAGACAGACGAGTACATCTGAAGCTTCATCTATGCAGGATAGAGTTATCCATAACAGTATGTCAATATCTGCTATAAAGTTGATAGGTCGTTCAAAGTGATCGGATAAATCAGAAGAGAAAATCTCGGTGTTTCTGTAGTTGCTTGTGGGTTGCTGTAACACACCTTGATGTGATGATGATTTGATCAGCTTCGTTCAGTTGTTAAAAAATTCGACGTTGTTCGGAAAGGTGGAGCAGAGAGCTAAGAAGCAGGAATACAAACTTTTGTGTAGGACTAGTCGGGAAAAACACCCACAGAGACAGCAATGAATTCCGCTAAACCACTTTTCGGAAAAACATTCTGTAATATGAGTTTGAGGGCGGGGTCTCGTTTCATGTTTTATGTTTAAGTGTGAATGAATAGATATGGTTGTTTGAAACATGTCTTGTTGGCTGTGGGTAGTTTGGGACGGAGTTTGTTTGTCCGTAACCCCCCTAACGGGATGACATGTCGGATGCTGATAAGGCACTAGAGAGTGATGGACCGGACGATAGCTTTCGCCAGCTGCCCTGAGATTGGCAATCCATGGTCTGCTGCCTGGGCTGCTCCGATTGGAAATCAAGACTGAGGAGAACAACATTATACGCTTGATACAGCTTCACTCGGTTGAAGACGTTGCGAACAGGTGTCGTGAAATTAGTTTTTTTTTTTGTTTGCAGGGAAAATGCGAAATTTTCTTTCTAAAAGTCACTTGAACGGGTCACATGAATTTTTTTATCCCCAATGATCTATATTATGAGTAGTTGCGTTTGTTTTTGAACTAAAAAAATGTTCAGCACATTTCTAAGATTCCATACCATTGTTGGCTTTAAAATGCTGTTTAAATATTTTAGGTCTTATCACACGTTAATTCAGTGGTTCCAGTTTCAAAATTGAAAAGTTTGTCAGAGATGATTTGATATGCACCGAGGTAAGATACATATCGCTCCACAATATAATTTTGCTAAGGTAAACGCATGCTCGATGCCTTGTTTAATTTTCAGCAAAGAATTCTTCGTAAAAAAGTATCACAATTTAAAACAATTTTTGGTAGAGGTTAATGTCCGGATAGACTTCAGAACCACCTGTTTATTTTGATGTTAAGAATGAACTTCTATATTTATATAATGTCACATCTGCTTTAAAAATGAACTACGTTTTAAGGTAAGGGCGGAACTCCAAATATGTATAACCCAATCAATTCATCATATTTTAGTAATGTGTTTTATGTAAGATCGTCCAAATCATCTGGTTGTAGGCTTGGCTGTTTGGTTTAATTTCATAACAACGAATGATACGAGTGGCTGTTCTCAAAAACTTGGAAGTTCATAGATGCGGCGGTCAAAATTTTTTCCTTGGCCGATTGGAAAGATCCTCTTACATACAATGCATGGCATTGTTACAACAGTAAAATAGTGGCCATCTAGAAATTTAACTATTTTAGTGTCACATATAAGTCAACGTGTCCGCTGACATGCCCCTGTTAAATGCTGTGACTATCGTGTTGCATAAAAGCTTAACTGTTCCTTATTTTAGCGTGTTTGAATGGAGTTGAACTAAGTGACACACGGATGTGTCTTGGGGGGCTCTATTGGATTTTCCACCCAAATTTTAGGGTCCCGGGTATGAGTTTAATAAGTTGTCTTTTTTTTTGGTAATTGATAACAATTAAATATACTACAGTGTGCTTTGTTTGAATGAAAATTTGCATATTAAATAAAATAACATGAATTGTTATAAAAAGAAAGAAATGAAATGATGTTTTATGGCTTTATTGCAATTTTGTCAGCTTTTTCAATCCAGAAGGTTGTGCACGATTACTTTACGGAACAATCCCGCCCCGTATATGGTATATATTTTAGAGAATGCCCTAAATCTCTCTCAACTTAGAAACAATTCATAATCCTTTCCCGACGCAATTATGTCCATTTGATATCATCCCGATGAGCTCGATAATAATGGAACCACAGAATCTGACATATCTGACTTCTATATTGGGATATTACTTAATTTTGACTGCTTACTGGCAGGACAAAAATCTGTGTGTGTCCTTCAACCTTACACATTAGCAGGTATTATAAGATGCTTCCTATAATTAAGCAATCATAGATTTTTCCACAATTAGCTCATTTGATATATCCGAATGTCATAAATAAAGGACACCAATCAGATCATCTCTACCTTATTCTGTACTCATATTTGGGTATTACCTATATTTACGTCCCCAATGGCAAGACTTGGACGAACTACATATATTGGATTAAGCGTGAATGACTTTAATCTTTGCAGATCGTTCAACTTTCCTTTTCTAGTTAAAATATCTACCTCCTTATGTTGCTGTATATCTCCTCAGTTTATACTTGCGGACTATGACAATGAGCAATGCTATGCGTATTAGGACTGGTTAAAGCGAGGCCATACTATATGAAATACTCAACGATTCTAGCAGTCGTGAATTGTTGCTAAGGTTAATAAGAACTCGTTTACAGTAATCATTAGCAAAATTCCATGGTCGCGTATATGATGACGTTTGTTTGCGAATCACAAATTATCACTAAAGTCTATGTAGTTCACTAAAGATGTTTCATACCCTTTGTGAGAACGTCAATTGATTCGGTGGTAAATCCCGGTTACTTTAATTTTCGACTAAAAGGGCCTCCTCCCTGAGGAATGGAGTCATAAACAATAGGTCAAAATTAAGCTTCATTTCCTGTAAACTACTTCATCATATGCTTTCACATGATTTAAGATCATATCTGCTGTTTTGGAAACTTTTCCCAGTATGTAGTGGGCCACACTTAAGTAATTAAATTTTCATTGTTACGGCTTAAACCTGGCCTACATTATCACTGTTTTAGGTGATAACAAAAATATATCATAATAAACCCTTTGTTTATTAATCTTAAACCATCTTGTTCTTGTTCTCTCCTTGAATCACCGATCTGGGATTAAATTTTAAAAAGGCAACAAAAATGGTTCCCCGTTACATTTATGGCGGGCTCGTCCGGTTGGATTTACCAGTTGAACGAACATTCCTTTAGCGAAAGTGAACTTAAGTAAATCGTTATTAGGCCTATAGAGTTTAGGAATAGCTTATTCAAGTCGGAAAATGGCTTCAGGACTTTTTCATAATAAGTCTGTCCCAAAACGCTTCGGAAATGGTTTAGGTGTTTAGTGCAGCTGGACAAATTAGGAATTGTTGAGTGCGAAGGGCGGATCCAACGGAATGTGAAGATATATTCCTATCAAAATCGTCCGGACAGTTCATACAAATGCAGACAGTCCAGGTAATTCAGAAGGTTATTCTATCGAAACAAAACTACCTGCTAGTGTATTCATAATGAAATGACTGAAGTATAATGCATCATAACTACGCAGTCCTTTGCGAGTCGCAGTCACAGGTGGCCTTGTGACAGGACTTCCGTGGTACCCTCCCCCCTTTTATTTTTGGAAAAAATTAATGTCCTTGAGTCATTTCGGGTGTAATTTTCTAATAAATATGCAGACCATGCAAGAGTGTTCCTAACTTCAAGTGCAGATGCTCAATTCTCGAACTAAAAAGCGTTTTTTTAAAAAACTGGCATTAATCACACGATTATAAAATTGTTCAATTCTTTATAATCGTGATATGCATTTTTAAAAACGTGTTTTTTATACAGATTGGAGCATTGCATCTGTGAATAGGATACACTCTGAGTTGCATATTTTATTAAAAACTACACCGAAAATACTCAGGAATTAATATTTCAACAATATAAGAGGGGGGCGAGGTACCGGAAGTCCTTGTCCACAAGCTGCTCTGTGTGGTAAAGGCTAAATATTTTGGACTATGTCGCCCATTTCCATCTCAGAGCCAATGTAGTGATAAGTCATTTCTATTACATACTATTTTCCCCGAATGATGTAACTATGGCATGCATTGGGTAACCAGATCGTCTTCGGCCCCACGGACCATTCTGGGACCAAACAGTGTATTGAACAGCTGTCGGCCCAGACACTTCGGGCAACAAATATTGGATAATCGGCCCAAAATTTTTAATCTGTTAGCTTACATGTTCAATTATTATATATCATTATTTTAAGGTTGGATAGGGAAACAGTGTAGGACAGGCTCAACAAAGCGCACGGGAGAACATAGATTGTCTACTGCTTCTAACTGTTCAAAGGTATACATAAAAAATAGGTGGGATGTTAATTAATACATGGAAATTGGGGGGGGGGGGGCGTCAAAATACTCATGTTTACAACTGTTTATGAATTAATTTAAGATTCAATTTTTCAATCTTGACGCTTTCCTTTGTGATGTTTTCAAAAAAAAGAATCAAAAAGTACATGTCAAATTTACATGATTGAATCACGGTTCAAACACAGCCGTACAATGTGAACATGACAAGAGATATCTCAACTGTCGACCTTTAACTTGCGCCCTATTGGAAAGGCCAAGAGGTATGAATTTTTTTTTTCTTCATTATATGTGGACAATCATTTCAATATATTATTAAACATAATGTTAATATAAAAAAAACTACACCTGGATTGGAAGCTATACCCAGATATTGTACAACTATCCTACCGATGAGGATTTTCTTAAACTTAATTGCTTTGCTTGAGACTTTATAAAATGTGTGTTTCTCATATTTCACTTTCTTATCAGGTTAGCGATCCAACACCTTGCCATCTCCTCTCCATGACTTTCAACTTTATGGAAGACTCGTGACTGCTCTTTAATTGATGGTCATGAGACCCAAGATACAGAGCTGAGGATTGATTCCAGTAACCGTGACGGAGTGTCTGATGTCTGAGATCCCAAGACTATAGCTGAAGATGATTCCGGTTAACCTGACGGATTGTCTTGGTTGGGTCATGAAGATCCCCCAGACATAAGCTGAGAGGTGATTCCGGTAAACCGTGACGGATGCTGATAGGTTCATCGAAGATCCAAGACGTAGCTGAGGATGATTCCGTAACCGTGCGGATGTGTCTGATGGTCGATGAAGATCCCCAAGACGTAGCTAAGATGATGGATTTTGGTGCAGACACCCACTGTCCACGAACTATGACAGATAACTCAAATAAAGAGTTTATAGTGATGATTATTTATTCACATGTAGTTAGAGAACGAATAAATACATACCATTTCCATATCAACACCGCTGGTCAGCCCCGATGAAACCAGCAATTATGCAGCCCAAGGGCCGACAGCCCGAGGTGCTGATATTGGTCCGAGGGCTGATAACAGGGTTGTGATATTGGAAAATACGGTATGTTTATCATTTTATTTGACACTACTTAGTATTAAATACAAAACAAGGTGCATGATCTAAACAATTAAATTTTAATGCAACTATTTAACATATTCATGTACATTGGCTATACTCTACATTAAGAGATGAATGAAGCGTAATAAGCAAATGGTGGTTCCGAACGAGGTGGGTTCCGCACGCGGAGGGTGATACTGGAATTGCAGGGCTGATAACAGGTCCCTATCAAGCTCCTATGGCGATACGGCTACTTGTGATGTCATCTGTATCGCATCATGCGATTAGATATCAAGTGAATGGTAATA
>CAJDSM010044778.1:0-14817 GCA_903981925.1 Ostrea lurida
ACCTGAGGAGCTACAAATGTTGTATGGGGGTTTTTGTTTTTTAAAAAAAGTAAAAGTATTTATATCTTGTTGGATACATACATTGATTAGGAGAGCCATCTTCGCAGAGAATGGGGTTTGAGCTCGTGCTGGAATTTTTGTGTACAAGTTATGGATTGTCCCACGAGATAAGGTTGGAGAGAGATCGGAGTACCCATTGTGGAAGTTTGGGAAGAATCACGTTATACACCACTAGCAAGGCTTTTAGATAAGCCTAAGGAGATTGAATGGCTCATTAACTAGTGAAAGCAATATAGTGCCGAATGATCTCCGGGAAAGGTTTGTGGTTTGCGATACACTCAAATGTGTTTATCGTAGCACACCACATTTGATAACAATAATTAGTGACTCATCACACTCATCATGGGTATTTTCTTAAGTATCCTTACAAACTGTACGTCAAATTGTAATGATCTTGCTATGGACTACCGCATAATGAGTTCTAAAGTTGTCGTGTAGATTAATTGAGAGTTTATTTTTGCTAAATATCAGATCATCCTTGAGCTTGGAAGGCGCGACGTCATCGAGTAGAATGATAGGAAAGAGAATGGAAGTAACTAGACGGACCTTTTGAAGAAGGTGCCACGCCATGTGATTAAGTCCGACCTTCAATAGTCGCGTGCGCATTCATCTGTATGGTTTCTCGCCCCAGATCGCCCCCTCTGGCGAGTGATGTTATAAGCGGTATTGTGACCGTATATAAATCCTCATTGGACACTAGCGTTTGTCTTGGGCGTTGAATGGAGCCAACTCGCAACCCCCACCCAAGTATCATGCAAGCCAATCGGACTCCGCTCAACTCTTCGTCTTAACGTCAGACAGCAAGCCTAGTGCAACCAGGGAGCGTTCACCACGAAGATACCACCACACCTACTTCCACTTATATGTGTTGTGTAATTTCGTTTTTCTTTCTTACTCCCCCTTTCCTTTTTCACAACACTGGGAATTTACTGGATGTGGTCTTTTGTTCTTGAGCTTTTCCTACATTTAGGTTTCTTTTGCATCTTTCCACTCTACCCGTAATTTAGTTTAATTCCCAGAGCGGTAGCTTTGAATTGTGGTTAGTCCTATACTTCGTATTTTCCTTGTTGTGATCAATGAGGAAAAATGCTTGTGCTTGCCTGCTAGATAGTGGCTAACTGTACATGTGTAATCTGAGTTCATCTCCTGTCTTTCCTGCATTGCAAATTGGGATTCATTCGACTCTGGTTTTTTCTGAATCTGGTCTCCCTTCCCTTTGTAACATCTCAAATTTGTATTTGTTGTGTGCTGGTAGATTTGAATTATTTGGGTGCCTGTCCCTGATTCTCTGTTCTTTCTTCGTCTCTGCTACCGCTTTTTATCCCTCTTGAATACCAGACTTCGCTCATGTTGGGATGTTCGAGGTCAATAATATTTCGCAGTGGGCAGCTTTACAATTTTAGCAAGGCCTTGTGTTTTACTCCCGTACACGACACATAATGTCACAACTGAGACCTCTATGCCTTCTCAGCTGCTTTACGATTTCTCTAACACTAAATTGTGAAATGCAGCCTTCTATGTCCACCAAAGACCTGCTTTGTCGTGGAGCTCCTATGGCCTATTGCTGGACGTCGCTGACATACTTTTTCATGTCGTATCTTAAGTTTTAACCTTTTCTCTGCTCCGACACTTTTCCACCATTTAAAATATTTCAGGCGTCATTAACTCAGATATCATTGTCTTACCCATTTTGAATAAGTTTGTTAGTGGCTAGAGCTCTCTAAGCTTAGGATCATGAAGTACAGCAACTCATAATTAGTAAAAACTATCATGAAGCAATATCCTAGTTAATTTTAGATTTTTGTATGAGATTATTCCTCCTCGCAGTCATTGTGATTTTTCTGTATTGTTGTAGGTGGACCGTAGTGCCAGTACGATGGGGTGCGACCACTCTGGGTGGGTCGGAACTCTGGCCGAGGTACGTATACAATCAGGATATCGCCAGTTATGTAGGCAGGCCAACCATGGACAGGCAGATGAGGAACTATTTGAAATGGCGAATAAGGTGGGGTTTGCCCAGGTCGCAGGTTTGTAGGCTTTTTCCATGAAATAATGAAAGTTTTGTGTTTGAAAGCTTCTTAGCATTTGCCACGCCCCCCCCCCCCCCCCAAAAAATAAAATTGGGTCAATAAAATTTTAGTAATCATGTTGACAGACATTCAAGAATCTCAATAATTAGTTAATAACAAGACATCTATATTAAGAAATAAAGAATATGTGGGCTGAAAGATATATACTGTGTCATTTCTGTGATTGTTTAATAATGAGCTATATTTGTTTTTCAAATTGGATAATATTTGGCTGTTGAATTAGCAATATTTGGTCAGAGTTTTGGCAGGTCTGTTTGAATCTATGTCATTTGTCTTGTGAATTCTTTAATGCTAGAGGAAAATTTTGGGGGAGAGAGAGAGAGTAGGAGAGAGAGGGGGGGGGGAGGGAGTAGGTGCAGTATTGGTTAAAGATCATATATTACAAAACAACGGCGCAAAAAATCAACACATCAGAAACTCCTCACTCAATGGCCAAAATTTATTTTCACATCTTTTATCACAATAAATTAAAAAGCATCATGACCACGCTAATTACTGCCGGATCTTTATTAAATTATCATTCTTGAATTTTCTTTCCCAGAGGGCAAATGATTTTGTGTGTTACACAAGTGGCATTTATCTCTACATAGATCTGCGCTGGAAAGAATCGTTGCAGGCAGAAGGAATGAAGGCATATTAGTAGGTAATTTGATTGATTATATACAAGGTAAATTCAAAAACATAAGCATCTAATTCGAAAGATTATGTCAAATCATTTGTTTTTATTGAGAGAAAAGCATCGAGAAAGTACCGCAGGAGAGGCGAGGAAGGTGAAGTGGGGGGTGGGTGTGGTGGGCGTGTGGCAAGTTTGGAGAGAGGAGTGGGGAGGGGGTGTGGAGTGTGTCGTGGTTGGGTGAGGGTTAGGTGGAGGGAGAGTGGGGGAGGGGGTGTGGAGTTGTTGATATTTCGGCGATGTATTATGTCAGCGTGGTTGTGCTGTGTGTTCGTGGTTAATGTGAGTGTTATTGCGTGGCTGTTCGCACGGACACTCTCGGGTGTAGAGCAGTTGACTGTACCTGAAAAATGAACTTCGAAGAGTATCTGCATTGTAGAAAAGCCCACAAATCATTACGAAATAAGTATAAATGTACATCTGTGTAGACGATCGTATTTTTGAAAATCTCGGGCCAATTCTGGCCTACTCTCTCGGCATGAACATAAATTTTTGTGCCACATGTCCTTGGTTTACGTATAACAGACAGAAAATTGTTTTCAATATTGACTGCTGATAAAACGTAATATCCGCATCTTCCGATACTTTCATAAGTAATAATGGTAAGGAAAAATATGTGAATAAAAACGCCAATCAGAAGGATAACAAAGACAAAATTTTAGAAAGTATTTGAATGTTTTGAAGTTAGAAAGCATTCGAAGAATAGCAGTTCATTCTATAAATATTGAATGAAAATTAGTAGCACTTAATACATAATAGAGTTACTTAATAAAACAGATAAGTATCTGAGCTCGTTCGAGATGTAAGCGAAATATGTGGCTTTAATAAGGAGTTGGTAAAAATATATTCGACAGGGAATTGTAATCTCATCGCATGTAAATATGATGAGAAGTCAAGATGATCAAAACCTTTAGATAAGTATGGTTAAGATAATTATGTTCAATACTCCGCGTTCAAACGCGCCTTCATGAAATACGCAATTATCTGCGCGGGATCTGCCATGAGTGGCTAGTGACTAAAGACTCTGTTCAGGTATAATGTGGATCTATGTGGTAATGATTTGTTATCTGCAACTGGTTCAATATGGGACGGCTGGATAAAAGTTGTTCGCGTATCATAAATGGCTCAAATGAGTATTATGGCAATCCGCTAGGTGTTGCAAGCGGGGCTAGTGGTTACACTTGCTCTCTGTAATATGGGGTGGGATAATTAGGCTAGGGAATAATCTTCAACCTAGAGAACTAAAGCACTTATTTGTGTGACCAAAGTATAGTACCACTCTCGTAATGAACTCACATGATGGAGTTGATGTTTGTGGAGAATTATCTCGTCTAGGTTAGACGTGGGTGGAGCTTGGGTAATGTGGTGGCGGCTGTATCCATAAAGGGACGCTTGAGTACGTTGAATCTTTTTCAGTTAAGGGCAAGTCAGTTGATGGTGGAGGAACTGATTTTATCGGATTGGCAGGATAGTGCATTTCCTAAAGTGTCGGAGATCGGAAGGTGGGGATGGCATACGCATGTTAAACGTGGGTGAATGCCCAGATGGGGAGGACAGTAAGAAAGTGGGAAACACGGGGGTCTGAGGGTAGCAACCAGAGTTGGCGTAGCACACGCAGCGTTGGAGCGCGCCGCGTGGCAATCGATTACAGATGGAGATCAGGGGAGAATAGTTTCTAGGAGGTGGCGGTTAATTATGTGATGCTGTTGCGGGTATGCTGATGGCTAGGCCCAATGGGCTGGAGACGCCCAGACGTCTGACAGCCATCATGCGGTGAGGTATGGTAGTATGCCGTATTAGGGCAGAAGCCATCTAACACTATCCTTGACGTATAGGAGAAAACCGGTTCCATATCTATACTGTCTCTATGTTGCTCGACTGGGCAAGCTGAGAAAGAGTGAAAATGCATCTCCTGTGTTATGATTACCTAACCCGCTAGTGCACGCCGCACGCCACTCGCCGGGGTTTGGACGTAAGTAGGAAGCAGGCACCTTCTAGTCTAACGAGCGTCGCGACGTGAAATCTAAAGTCCTATACAATGGTATCGTATTTGGCAGCCTACTGGGAAACTATCGATAGATTACTAGACTCGCTGGCGTGGCACACTAGTTGTATGAATTCACTGAAAAATGGGAGAACTTCTATATGCGTGTATATCATATATCACTGGAAAATCTTCTGTATATGTGTATTTCATATATTCACCTGAAAATTCTCTGTTATATGTGTATCATATACCACTGAATTATCAATCTCTATAAGTGGTAATATATTTATTCGCTTAATATCATCTGATATGTGTATCGATGTACCACTAATATCATCTTATATGTGTCATAGTACCACTAGATAAAGAGAATGGGAATATATCTTAGCCTATATAGAAGTGCGGAGATAGGTCTCTGGTGGCCATGAACTGGATTGCAATGCAAAGATAAGCATTCAATCAACTGTTTAGCAGGGATTGTTCCGAAAGGTGGCTGCTGAGCGCACGCATGTGTTCCTGGGTGGATCACGATGGAAAATTAGCCTTTTATGGAGGGAAGGGACCCCGGGATTTGGTGTCCGGACACGTTACTTGGGTCGATAGGAATTTGGCGCTCCGGGTGAGGACTTATCGCCAAATGTATTGGCTGTGGGAGAACAGACAAAGCTCGTCTTGACTAGTCTGGCGAGAAAGTTGATACCGCAGAGGAAAACGTTGAGGGCAAAAGGAAGTTCTAAATAACACTGTTCTATTGAATGCAGCTCAGGCCATGGCCATGGAAGAGAACACGCTGGGGTGTAGGCAGAATATAGGGTAAGGGCCATGCCAATTCGTAATCTAGTTTACAGACTCGCCTCGCTTCTATTGTTTTGATAAATAAGTCCATAATAATACCATTCCGAGACGCGTTATTATATGAATCAAAAAAGCAACAAAAAAACATCACAAAATGATAGAATACAAAAGTAATAACACTACGGTTTTGGCTTATTGGCTCAATCGTGGCAATTACGTACGTGAAATCACAACGTAGTACAACAAGATAAAAATAAATATTGTGTCGCGAACTTTTTTTGAGCAAGCGAGATTGCCACGCCCACAAAAATATCTAGATATCAGATTGGTCAGAATATATATATGACCGACAAGGCTGATTAAGTGCGGGACAATCAGAGAGCGCTAAACTCTTTTTGAGGAACAAATAGTTGTCTTAAGCCCATTATGGTAATATGCGTTGTCAAGGTTTCGCGTGTTGAATGGTTCGCAGAAATTGTAGTACAGAATAGATTAGTCAACGCATTATTAGACTGCAGTAGAGGGTGCGTGTATAGAGTAGAATAGACAATTATGTGCTTGTGAAGCTGTTCTCGAGCACGTATGTGAAAATTACGCTAGTAAATGAGGTTATAGAGGACGCGAAGACTTGAGATGAAAGAAACGCGTGTGTGTGTAAAAGCGCGTTAAAGTGGCTGACAGGAGAAGAATAGCCGCTGGTGCGCCTTGTGACCCGTTACTATGGGCCAGGGAAGCGATGTGCACATATATGTGTCTCCTGGCAGCGCGAGTAGTTTCAGAAAAAAACAATAGGGCCCGATTGTAGCTCACATAGTTCTTGACCTTGTAGTCAACGTGTTTTGGTATCAGACATAGAGAAGGGAGCAATATAATTGGGTCAGTTTGACTAAAACCTTGTTTTAAGTGAAGATTTACGTGCGGTGGGAGGCGAGTCAGGTCGCTGTTGTCTATACGCAGTACGCACACGACTCGCTAGTAGTGCCACACTGTTGGTCTGTCTGTTGTGCATGGCGAATTTTTAACTAAACCCTTGACATTTCATGTAAGCCACTAGTGCACAGATCTACTGGTACACAAAAGGTAACGATCGGTGTATTTGCGTGCGCTTTAACGGGCCTCACCCGACATCAGTGTAGATCTATTTAGCTGCATCGAGTGATAGAGGATAAGTAAAATAGAGTCAACCTTTGAAGCCATTTCAAGGGATCCGGATGTTAAAGTTCAAGAGGGACGTCAGTGGGCTGAAATAGAGTGAGGACTTCAGTCGGCAAACGTAGTCTGTAGTGGGTTTCAGTTCTACAGTGATCGTAGAAAAAGTTGTGGTTTTTAGGTGAGTATGTGGTGGTATATACGTGGATACAGTTCAACAAATCGAGCACACCCAAACTGGCCTTACCTCTCCAGGGATATCACAAAATAATAGTCAGTGTGTACATACTGTATATGCACGAGGCATGCGAGTTTTACGAAAGAGTGGCAATTGAATAGATAAAGTAATAAAAAGTCTTTCGAGGCGTAAAGATGAAGTGCATACTTAGGACGCTCGTCCGCTTTTCAGTACAAGGTAAGGATTATGCGAAGGAGAACTTCTAGGAAATTTGTTCCCAAGTTCAAGAAGCAAAGAAATTTATGGGCTGGTGTTACATTCTGTGAATCTGCACTCAGCAGACTGTGTTACAGACAATATCAATATACGTTCTCATCGCTATATGTGTGCTTTGTATATATTAATTTTATTTTTCTGAGGGCATGCGCCAGTCAGTGTGGGCTGCTCTGTGGGTAAGATGGGTGGCTAATATATAGATCGTGGATGTGCTCATCTTGGTTACACATTTGTCGCGACGCGATAGATGTCTTAATAACAATATAATTTATCCTCTTAAGTCAAATGTAGAGTGTTTTATTCATGTAATGTATTTCTGTAATTGTATTGTCTATTAATTACATCTTTGCTAAATGGGTGGCAGCACATGTTTCTAAATGATATACGCGGCGAGATTTGTCATGCTTAATTTAATGTCTCTGACATTTGGTTTAACTAAGATCTAGCAAATTTCCCGCGTCTTGTTACACTTAGTGAATATTCTGATACGTAGTTGAATCTAGGGTGTCTATGCTTTTCCCTCTTTTGTCTGACTTATTTATGGAATATATATAATAAACTTAGGTCGTTGGCGACACTCTCAGCAATTGGAATCTGCGAGAGTAGCCAAATGTCCGCTTTAGCCTACTGAACCATGTTAACGAGCACCTTATTCCGTCTCAAATTGTGTTCGCATTATCGGACACTTGTGGACTGGAATTGTCAGTCACGCGAAATAACGGATATGAGAATGGGTAGTGGTTAAAAAGATATTAATTACGAAATAAATGAGTCCGATAACTTGGCAAGAAAAAGAAGTTATGGGGCTCGGCAGGACCGAATCTGCACGAGGAGCGAGGACAGAGCAAAGGTGAGTTTCAGCCTAGTGAAACTGGAGAGTATGTTTGCAAATATTGTGCTATAGCAGAGAGTTTTCTTACAGTGCCACAGTGCAAATGTATAAATACAGGTGAAGATCGAAATCGAATTGGACGGATGTCTGAAGAAAAGATTGAAAGGATAAGATCATCTTCTCTTTTGGAGTGATGATAGCGACATTAAGTCATAATTAATCTTGGAGATTGGTGAGGGGAGTGGGTAGGGTTTGAAGTTAGTATAGGTCACGTATGATCGCAACGTTAGTAAGGCCATATGAAATGGTTAGATATAGTGCTAAAGTATTCCTCCAGCAGGCACCACGTCGCATTATAAAGAGCGGGAGTAGAAAGTTACATGAATCCCGAATCCTATGCTAGCGAGCTGTGCTTTTCACATGTATAGTACTACATGAACTTCATCAACATTTTTGATGAGGTTGGCTCCTCAGTCTTGATACGTGGATTAACCGGTAATCGGTCAACCATCGATTGTGGTTAACCGAATTGCGCAATTCTGGTATTCGATTTGCCATCCTTAAAAGGAAAATACGACGATTCAGGGTGAGAGAACCCCCCCCCCCCCGACCCGAAATATTCGAGTTTATCCGATCCCTTTATAACAAGAAAATCGTACATATGATATGTATAATAGTACATTTTGCGGTAAATAATGTCTTTTTAACTTCTGCGGTAATTGTCAGTGAAATTAGACTTTTAATTTACGTGTTGGTTGAGGTGTCTTAGACTGACAGCAAGGATTGCCCTGTGATTAATGTGGGAATAATCTAGGTGTAATGACCGCGATCAGAAACCGTGCTCCTTATTCAGTTCCAGCCGTAGACCAGTGAGGAAGCTTTGCTACACATGCGCATTGACCTACGGTTTTTCTCATGAGGAATTGAATTAAGTGACGGTTCATGCATGTAAATTTAGTTTTGTCTTTGCGGCCATTGTATACTAAATATTACTAATCATGTCTAATGTTGATGCAAATGACAAATAAATTATTTTTGAATATCTTTCTCTGTCTGCACCATGAAACATTTTGTATTGACAGCTGTGAAGGAGCAACTTTCCAGCAGGCATATCAACGTTGATTCAACGTTGAAACAACATTTCGACGTTGAAATGACATTGAAAGATAATTCAAACAACGTTAGATTTCATCGTTGAACTAACGTCGCATCTTGACGTTGAAACGACGTTGAAAGATGACAATGAGAATTTTGCATGAGGCGGACGAATTTTGCCGTAGCAATAAAGTAGAAACAATACCGTCAAATGCATTTGACGTCATTCTAGGACGTCATAAAGAGCAAGTTAGGTTATACAAAAATAATTGATGTTGCTAAATCTTGTTTCAGCTAATGAAATTGCTTGTAACAAGTAAAATCAAAAGTAACGGGAAGTATAAATGTAGGCCTGACATCACAAAATATACCTAATGTACCAGAAAAAAGGTATATTTTAAAATTACATAACTAACCATAATGTGCAAAATTATCATCAGTTAAAATGTAGGCATTACACACATTGCCATCAACATGTCAATCGCTATGGTGTGATATCATCTGGTGACATTTTGAGAGAAATGATGCAGTTTATGATTTGTATAGCGGATCCAGCAATTTCCCAAAGTCAAAATCTAATTAATTTTGGTTATTTAAATTAAACATGAAACTTTATTTTTAATACGTAAAATGAAGGTGATACGTATGTCAAATATACATTGCGTCAAGTAAAGTCCTGGCTGTTTTTCTTTCACAGTGTTGAAATGACATCTGTGAAAATATCAAATTTTATTCAGTGTTTCACTGTTGAAAAAGTAATCCATGAAGATCTCAAATTTTATTTAAGCCAGTAGGTCGACATAACTTGTCTCCAGTCCATTTGATTACTCAATAAATTATGTTAAAAAATCTCCATAGTTCAGATACGCAATATTTTATTAGTATACATGTACTGTTAATTCCCCAGATACCTATTACTCCGTGTGACGCCGTAAAAATTCTGACCACACCGTGTTACAAGGAGAGTTTTCCAAGGCCAGACAGGTACTAAAACCACAACTCCAAAGGCGCCGACCAATGTCTAGCCCATGACAAGGCATAGACTTTCGAACAAATTCATCGCTTGTACTGTAAACACTATACATGCCAAGTTTGGTCCCGCCCTAAAGATAAGAACCGCTCTCCCGGCGATCAGAAATTTATAATTGTGGTAGAGGCCTCTCCCTACCCTGCATTGCATTTCGTTTGTCTTTCAGATGTGCAGTTGTAAAGATTTTTCAAAAATTTGTCATTTTTTGCCAAGCTCCTAAGTCCTTGGATTGCAGGAATCCTGAACATTTCAATGTATCCCACCCTTGTAACAAAGAAGTTACATAGTAGAAAATTATTAGAATGGAGTTCAAAATGTCCAATTGTTAACGCACGGCGGATGCTGACAACTGGAAAAGGTTCCTCGAGTTGACTCAGGTTGCCTAGAAAGTTTGCAAATTTTCTATAGAAAATGAATTTATATGGCACAAAATTGCAATAGCAATAGCTCCTATTCAGGGAGATATCATTATCATGTTTTCCTGATGATCAATATTTCTGTTTAATCATATGCTTGTTGTCATATTTTTAAAGTATCAATTCAGTAAAATATAGCCATACTTCAAATCAGACAGTTAAGCCAACATACCTGTACTATTTTCTACGGAACCATACTACAACCTCCAATATATGAACATAGAAAAAGCAAACATTTTGTGACATTTATTCAATGATGACAACATAGAAAGCAACAGACATGTAACAATAAATCAAGCGAACTTGGCATGTTCAATCGGTTTCTTTTGATTCCTTTCTTGTTTCTTTTCAATCTCCTGCAGACAGATGGATTGTCCTTGTAACAGCTCTTCCATCCGTCACCCACATTCTCTTAATAACCATTCAGTGGCGGATCTAGAAGCTTTTAATATACACATTCAGTGGGGGATCTAGAGGCGGTTTCCAGTCTAATTAAAACACATTCAATGACGGATCTAGTCGAAATTAATGCACCAGTAGTTGTCACATAGAATGTCTTTTCGAACACGATCTTTTTTCAACGTATTTTAGATCTTCACTAAAACCTCCTCGACATCTGTACTTTGCGTGACATCCTCCCTGGAATAATTTCCCCCAAAGCTCCAGATTCACGAACACTTCACATCATATTTTCATACGGTAAGCAAATGAAAATTTATTTAAAACTTTGGTCTATGGAAATTTTGGGCAACTGAGAACTTGCATGCTTAGATAATTAACACAAGGTTGTCATCTACAAGTACCGACTGTGCAGTTTTTCATCCGGTGGGGCGCAGGTTTTTGTAGACGCTGCACGAATTCTCATTGTCGTACTTCTTGTAGTTGTCACAACGCTCACAAACTTGATAATTGAAGCGAAAGTTTGTACGGAAACGTGGTCTCTAATATAAAATTATTCAATGGCGTGTAAAAATAGCACGCTTAATTCTGAATTTATTCCTTTCTTTAATTACTAATGGCAATTAGACTTCCTCTTTGCTACTGTAATTTATTACTGAGATCGTGTTAGCTTCCGTGTGGTTTGAGCGTTCGCTTCGTAACTTCGAAAAGTGCTCGTGCCATGGCCGTGGCAATCCTAGGATGCCGAACGCTCGACATTTACAAGTGAAAACCACGTGTCTTTACGATATGACCTTAAAAACTGAGGCCGTGTGTCACGGCAGGCATTGACTTGTTAAAGACACTGTTGACACATAGATGAAGATATTTTGAATGTAAATAAAACCCACCTTAAATAATTCTTGAAAACTACTCACTGTACACCCTCACCTTGACGTTGAAAACACTGGTAAACACCTGTGATAGACCTTGAGCTGGCAATAACCTCTGTTCCTCCACCCCCTTCAGGCGGGAATTTTGGAAGGGTATGATTTTCTGAAAGCTTATAAAAAATGCTACAAAATGAGCCATGTTTTGCACTCTGGCCGTTTGGGGCGTTAAGGAGTTTTGGGATAAATCGTTAAGAATTTTATCAAAAATCGCTGGGAAAAAACTGTATAAATCTTAAATATTTTTTATTTTTTGTTTGTCTTAACATATGGCTGTATCATAAATGTCATAAACTATCAGAAACAGGACACCTCAAACACACAATTTTTTACTTTCTTGGCTATTTTTTTTGGGAGGGGAGGTTACGATTTATTGCTTGCGAAAATCAATGAAAACTTGACACTTTATTTTTGGAAAGCATCAAGAGTCCTTTCTTACATGCAAAAGTTTCACGATATGCCTATTACCATATGAGATTAATTAATAACCTAAAAAAGACATTAACATTTTTAAGAAATAAAAGCTTGGGGAGCAAGTGCATACTCTATCTGAACATGATAAAATCAATTTAACATATCAACAACGATCAGCGAATTACTGAAGTTGCCTAGAATCTTTTAGTTACCGTACCTTAAATATATAAGTAAAGTTGCTCCCAACACTTTTCCAAATTATAAATCAATCCAGAATATATAATCCAAAATATTGTGCAACTAGCTATAGGAGATATCTTGAAACGTTCGCATTCTTTACACACAATAGCCCACTCTATGCAAATGAGCCTATTGTACGACACAGCATAGATGCAGAAAAGGGGCGATTACATGGTCACGATGTAAAGATGAAAATAACAAACAGTGATCAACCCGCAAGCCCCAAATAGAATACTAGAAAAAGAGAGTAGGGCAAACACGGACGCCTGGACACACCAGACGTGGGATCAGGTGCCTAGAAGCAGTAATCATCCCCTGTTGACCGGTCACACCCGCCGTGGGCCCATAGTCTTGATCAAGTAAACGGAGCAATCTGTAGTAAAATCAGTATATGAAAAACGGTATAACAATTGCTACAAAACACACCAGACAACATTTGACTCAATGACAGGTCATACTTGTAATAACGATCACATAATTTGCGAAAAGCTGCATTTGAAGGTTGTTGTTGAACCCCATGCAACAACAACCTATACTCTTTGCTCAAATGAGCAGCTTATAGATATATGTTGTCAGATGAAAGGGTTTCAAATATTAAAGAACACTAATTACAAGGAACACAAACACGTCAGATTTCCACTATTTTTTGGGCCAACGTCTGAAAACACTTTGATGTTTATGAAAAATTGTTACTGATATAATCAAGAGAAAATAGGAAGCCACTTCACCATCTTTATTGTTTATCATCAATCAGCGTGAAAAAAATGTTAATTCTGAAAACAAATTTTATTGCTTGGAAGCGTTTCTATCGCATAATCCTAAGTTTATTCCTTGGAACAGACAGCGCATACAAGTTCCCGCCCGTGTACGTATGGTGGGCATTTCAACGAGCCACATTCTGCCTCTACGGAATAGAAGAGATAGCCATTTTGATTTGAATGTCCCCCAGTAATAGTTTCAGGTTTTCTATCCATACACGTGTACGTTGTGGCAGCAGCTTGCTTATAATACCCCGCCATTAAGTATCCATCGTATTCCAATTTCCATCCTTTCTGACACGTTTTTCTTGCTAAAGTAAGGAGAAAATAAATTTAAGACATTCAAGTGCTTCGTAAACTATATTGTAATGTAAATATTAAACATCGATATAAATAAAGTTTGGTTGACAATACGGCATTTGGCAAATCAAACACACAATTGATGAAAAAAAAAAATAATAGAAAAAAAGAAAGAAAAAAGTAAGCACACGGAAAGACTTATTAAGCTTACCAGGGAATACTCTTACAACAGATCTATTTTGGACCAGGCAGACAGCGCACGGCACGTCATGTTCATATAAACTTCGCAAGTTACTCAAAGAATCGCCGGTTTCGTATTCTGCTCCATATATATAAGATTTAGAGCCGTCAGATCCAGGATTGTACCGACCCCATTCCGGATTTTGTGGTAAACAAAGGGGATCTACAGCTCCTCCCGTGTGTGTATAATGGGATCCACCGGCAAAGCCTGTCAAAATAAGATCATATTTATCGGTGAGTATTGCATTGTTAAATATCATTTCATAAATGGAAATCTATTTTCTGACATCTGCATCAGTACTCACCAGAAAGAACCAGCTCAGCATTTGAGGGACACTTCTTCTTCCCCCATCTTGTATAAATAATGCTCCTGTTAATTTTACCTATAGCGTACATGTAAAATAGATTAAAAATATTCTAATCGTTGGGGTTTAGGGGTATGTTAAGCATATCTACTAGAGGAAGTAATTTCAAGTAGCCTATGGAGACTTTCAAAGTGTACTACTCAAAGAAACAATGGTTAAACAAGACGGGGAGATAAAAAAAACAGTGATAAATTTTGTACGGGAGCCACGAAATGGCGAATTAAAGGCCAACGCTAGATATTTCTTCTTTTCATGTAGAAGCTTTTGAATGTATTCTGCCTCAAAAGAATATGAAAATAATAAAGGAACATAATTTGTGCCCATTGGAATTCCAACAGACTGTTGGAAGAGCTGATTGCCAAAAACTACAAAGATATTGTAAATGAGGAACTTCAGCAATGGTTTGATATCAACGTCAGAGAACTTGTGTGCAGAATCAGAGTGGAGTTTATAAAAAATAATATTTTGAATGGCTGATCACTAAATAAGAATATTTCCTTTTCCACTTTTGGTAAAGAAGAAATTGCTATAATATTTCAAAGTCTTGTCTTAATTTATCGTACGGAATGATGTTGATATGTGAAAGGTTCT
>CAJDSM010044780.1:0-10179 GCA_903981925.1 Ostrea lurida
CCAAGTGAGAAAGTGGAATTTCTCAATTTGCTCGAGGGAGAGCATAGGAAATCAAATCAAATAAACACTTCTCCCAATGTAGCAGTTGTGTTAGGTGGGAGGAATAAGACATATAAAATACATGGCCACTAGGGGCGATGAAGTTTAGGCCATAAGGGGAACAAGTTGTTAATATGGAAAAAGGAGACGATGGGGGGGGGGGGGGGGGGGGGGGGGGGGGGGGGAGCTTTATAGATAAATGTTTTTTTTTCAAGAAGCAACAGGATTTACAGGATTCATTGATTAATCATATTGATCTGCAAGTATTGTCAGGAATAAATTTGTGCAATTAGTGACCTTGGCTCTTTTGGATAGGGTATAGCTGCAGAACTGTAGATCTCTTAGAAAATACTGGGACAGATCAGAAAGCTATAGATCCACCCCTTATAAAAACCTTCGATTTAAGGCAACCAAAAAAAAAAAATATGCGTATGTTGAGGCCTCATATTATTGTAATTTTGCATTGCCGTCGCATAAATCTAATAGAATTTTTTTAACATATTTTCCTACAATACTTTTGTCCAAACATACCTTCAAATATTCATTAAAGTCGCATACATTTTTGTGCTCTGTAAATCAAAGGTTATATAAGGGGTGAATATGTAGATCTCAGGTCTGTTCCAGTAATAGTAACATTCATAGTGATGCAGATTATAGTGTTTTAAAAATCCTGGCCATAGTGGGTAGGGTTGGGCCACAAATAGGAATAAAATTTGTACATGGTACATGTAGTAAATATATCTAAAATGTTAATATTTAAATCTTCTCAAGAAAACCAGGGCTCTGGTTAGTTAATAATATGCAAACATCCTCAGGTACATTAGGTCCAAATCCCTTCATATCATGACTGGGGATAGGAGGGGGTAGGGGTAGCTGCAAATCTCTTGTCTTTCTGGAAAAATGATTTTACAAACTGTCCCAATATTTTCCCAGAGAGATACAGATCTGCAGTTAAAATGGGAGAGAGAGAGAGAGAAAGAGAGAGAGAGAGAGAGAGAGAGGATCAAAGTTTTACATAACAATATATAAGAGAAAATCTTTAAGACTATTATTCTCAAGAGTAGCAAGGCCTGGATTCAAATAGTCGTATTAAGATGCAAGCATCTGCAAGTTGTGCAGATTCAAGGTTGATCAAATCAATTCCCATCAAATCATGGTCTCTGTGTGGAGCTAAAATATGGATTCAAAGTTTACATGAGAAATATATAATGCAGGGAATTTTAAATCATCCTTTTCAAGATTTGCATGACCACACTATTAAAATCATAATACTATTAGGCTAAGCATGTATTTGGAGGGGATGGGGGAAGGTTTTTTTTTTAAGTTATGGACCCTGGCCTTGAGAGTAGAATAAGTAGGAATCAAATTTTACATAGTACATGAATACATTGTATCAACACATGCAAAAATCTTTCAAAAATCTTCCACAAAATGCAAGAGCAAGTAATATTGTTTTAGATGCATTCCCATGATGTGTGGAATCAAGTTCAGTTAGGTAAAGACCCTTTGAGGCTGGGGTGGGGTCAAAATCCGGCTGGGGTGGGGTCAAGATATTGGAGCAAAACTTTTTTTGTGGGAATAAAGAGGGTACTTTGAAAATCCTTTAATGATGAACAGCAGGGCTGATGTGACTCAGGTGAGCATTGTAGCCCATGGGCCTCATTTATAGTCCATGCATTCAAAATGTTCTCTTTGTAGGAAACAAAAGGAAGGAAACTATGACCTCATTTCAGGAACACGTTATATTGGTACTGGAGGTGTGTCTGGGTGGGACTTCAAAAGAAAACTTGTTAGGTAAAGACAATTTACAGCACGGCAGATAGGTGATCATAAGACGCGCTTATGACAATATATCTATTTCACTTCAGATTACAGTTAAGGTTCCTTTCCAATAAATTCATTATTATTCATTACCAATACTCTGGAATCAATCATTTTATATTGTGTTTGTGGGTTCCATTGAACTCCCTGTCTTATGAATTCCAAACCACAATGAAATACACAATTTTTATGCAGAAACCTTATCTGTGAAATTATATCTGAATAAAACTGTAGAATATTGACAATCAACAAGAATTATGATTTTATAGTACATTTTACACATTGTACATGTAGTTTACTTGTAAATGTTTTGTATTACAGTCGTGGTGCAAACTATTTGACACAGGTATTGCTCAGGCCAGGTGCTTCCGATCTGACAGGAAGTTTTAGGTATGTTAATATTAGGGCCTTGCATTGTGGGAAAAAATATGATACGTCCTATTTTGAAATGTGCATGTAATTGTTTCTTCGATTTTTTAAAATATTAAAGAAAAGTACAGATTTTTATGCATAATATAAAAACGTTGTGAAGCTCTGTGCAATGGATTTTCTACAATACAAAAAAATGTAAAATAATATCATTTGTTACTCATTATTGTTTTTAATCAATGCAGATTTGGAGAGTGAAAAAAAACCTAGGTCATAAAATCATTTGTACAACAATTCAGTAAAAGCCTCTGTTGTTGTTTAGGTTGTACAAGAAAGAAGTCTTACAGAAGCTGGTGAACTCCTGTATATCTAAAGGCTATGTGTTCCAGATGGAGATGATCGTCAGAGCACGACAGTTTGGTTACAGCATTGGAGAGGTGTGTGCGTGAATGAGTTATCTCCCCCTAAATCAAAATATTGTACAATCGTTCAGTTTCATGGGTTTCAATGTTTTAGATAAATCACTGTAACATAAATTTGCTGATTATTTATTACAACCAAAACTGTCTCGCCTAACACCTGTATGAAGCATCAGTTTGCTTATTTCGTACCCTCTATTTCCATGTTCTTTACAAGCGAGTGTGCGTTTTTGACATCATGTCTAAACTGACAGAAACTTAGTTTTGAAATAATGATGATATTACAATATATCTTCAATGTATGATAAGTCGATGCCATTTGTAATATACAAGTTGATACATTCACTTGACTTTTTCAATATTTTTATATTGTATAATGAGTTGGCATTAGGTTGTGTCAAATGACATCCTGCAAATGGCTTCTAAATACTTTCAGCTCCTCTCTTTTTATCTTGTTTCTATGGCAATACTACTTTCCAAAATGCTCCCTACAGCCCCCTTTATATAGGCTAGTGATGCCTTGTTTTTATGCCACTTGAAAACACCCCATTGAAGGTAAAATTCATGCTTTTTACATTTTCATTTAACTCAGGGATTTTGAATACATGTATAATTATGTATACTTCTCTTTTAATTGTAGGTGCCTATTACCTTCGTTGACAGAGTCTATGGAGAATCAAAGCTCGGAGGAAGTGAAATATTTCAGTTTCTCAAAGGACTTCTATATCTATTTGCAACAACTTAGATGTATATTTCAAACATAGAATATACTATTGTTATTGTTGATATTTAAGTTGTCTTTGTTATTTCAAAGTATGGTCATTTGAACAACACGAACAAGCCAGATGCCGAGCTAAATATGGGGTTAGGAAGATGGGGCAGGGAAGAGGGGCCGGCAGGGTGGGGCAGGGAAGAGAAGGCAGGGTGGGGGCAGGGAAGAGGGGTGCGAGGTGGGTAGGGGTTTCTGATAGGACACTGAAGATTCTTAGATATATTAACTTAAATGTGTTACAGTAACTTTCTTGCAAGTTAAAAATATCTATCTCTGAATAATCCCCCCCTCCCTCTCCAATGAATAAATATATCTGTATATGAATGCAGTAGTACATGAAATATCACATAAATCATGTGTGTAAATGTGAGACTCGGAGTAATAAAGAGTATTTCATTAGAGGGTTCTGTTCAATCAGGGATAAATCACTCAAATTGTAGAAGACTGAAATATCTTCTCTTGAGCAACATGAAAACTGTGAAAAAAGATAAAGAATCAAGACCGAAGTTAAAAGTTCACTCACATTCTTTATTACCTTTGATTTGTGTCTTCATACATAAAAAAAAAATACACAATAGCACAAAAAGAGTGATCAACCATATTCAAAATATCACAATATATAAAAATAGAAAATTGATGGACACAGAATTTTATCTTACCTTTATATACATTATACAAGTTCAGTATGATGATTTGCACATAAAGGTATCCATGCAATTTTTTTCCTTTAAATATGAAAGAGTTCAAAGTGTAGAATTACAGTTCAGCATTCAGTACATGTGTAACTTTTTAAGCTGTTTTAGAATGGCAGTTACATGTATGTTGTTCATGAAATATTAATAATGATCATGAATATCTTTAAAAAAAAAAATATATATATACAGCAGCTGCTAGAAGGTAAACATTGTAATAGTTAGGATTAAATACAGACCGTGGATATTGGCCTGGGTAGCTCAGTGGTTAGAGCTCCTGACTAGTAATGCAGGGGTCAGATTCCTGGTCCAGCCATAAATTTTCTCCTATACAATTGGGGTCCCAACGTGACCACCCCTGTAGTGCAGTTTGTCCTGCCAGGGGTGAAAAGAACCTAGGTTGTGTGTCTTTAAGGGCATAGACAAATTAAAGGAGGGGGAATGTAGTAGTTAGGGCTATGCAGTCTGTGGATGTCAACCTGGGTAGCTCAGTGGTTGGAGCACCTGACTAGTGATGTAGGGGTCTGGCTTTGATTCCCAGTTCAGACTTAACTCTCTCTATATACTACAATAGTAATCCCTTCTCATTTCACAGTGTGGGTACATAATAAATGATGAACAATTTTGAAAGACGTGAAAAAATATAATTCATGTATAGTACTTCCACTTTGTGGCGTCAACAAATTGAAGTGAATACATATAAAAGTTATAAATAAGTAGAATACTTTAGAAAAGTATAGATAATACTGTAGATTGAGAAGGTTAGAAAACTTAAAATTCCAACAAATTCCATCTTCGCAAGCCAAGGGTTTTCAGTCCACTCAGTTTCCTATGCCTATTCCTTGGCTTGTGAAGATAGACAAATACTAACATGCTTTGCAGTGCACATGCAAAACAACATTATCAAACGACAGTCAGCGGAATGGCTTTATTCTGGTCTCTATATTTTGTCGACATATAGGGCATTGTCGTACAGATTCTGCGCAACTTTCGCAACACTTTTGATGTCTGCATGGTATGAATATTATTTCCGGCCGATTATCTAAACAGATACAGCACGCGTCGTCACCTGTTTCATTTCCGGGATTAGTGCTGGGATTCTGTGTGGGTCCGGATCTGCCTCCAAAGGGTTGCTGTGTGTGCCACATTCCACCCATTGGGTCATGTTGCTGGGTATATGCAGGATTAAATGTGCTATCTGTCATTGGTGGTGCAGACGGCTCAACTCTTGGCATTGCCGGCACTTGGTTGTTTGTTACATTTTGATTTTGTCCGTGTTGAGTGTTTAAAGATGGTTGCACAGATGCTGAAAGTAGTGTTATAATTTTCATTGGATACTCAAAATAAGGTTAAAAGATTGCATGCGTCATATTCTAAGAAATGGTATTATTTTTGGGTGATTAAATCATCAAGTAAGCTTCCCTATATTATGACATCACAACCTTGAACTTTGACCTTGATATATCTGACCCAGCAACGTTTTATCACCACGTGATCTTGGCTTTGACCTAAATTATCCTAAAGGCATTTTTGCTGGTACTTTTCAAGCAAACGTTCTACAGCCTAGTTATTATTATGTATTATATAATCGGTTTTTAATCATGATTTGTTGAATAATGTCATCATTAGACTATTTCAAGAAAATGATAAATTTCTTCTCAAGTAAATTAAAGTAAAAGTTAGTATGTACCTGAATCTGAGGGCACAAATAGATAAATAAATCCGGTGATGAGATAACCGATTCCAGCGATGATGGCAAAAGCAAACGACCAGGAAGGGAAGTAACTCTTCATCCACAATTCGTACCGGTATCTACCTCCGTAAATACTGATTCCAATCAGAATACCCCCTGCTAAAAATCAAAAGCACTGCTATTAACGAAACGGGATTCAATTAGGATATCAACAAATATCGATCTTGATTTACATAAGAGGAAACCCGCAATTTTTATTTGAGCCAATTACCATTTCATTTGCGCCAATTTTAAGCAACCTTTCATTTGCGCCGAAAATAATACAGGCAATATATTTAGTAACCTTTCATTTTTGTCTATTTTAAAGGAAACCCCCAAAATTAAATTGCTTTTATTCATATGTAAATTACCTGCAATGAAATTCAGCACCGCTGCAGCAATTTGAACTCCCCTCTTTTTAACAGTTGGCTTCACACAGGTACACAGGACGGAGAATATCAATGAAACTATTGAAGTGAGAAGGCCAATACTTTGAAAAACCCTGGTTGCCTGAAGCCATGCTGAAATACAGAATGCTTGAGACTGGAGCCCTACAGAAACTACTGTGTCTACGGATTTTACTTTATTATCCATACTCAACCGATCATAAACACTTAAAATTAGTGGATACATGTACATCTTCAACGATTAACGGAAATACATTTTCAATGAAGTCTTCAATTGTATAACAAATGCAGGCATAAGATAACAAAATTGAAGAATTTGTACTGTTGGAAAATGTAGAAATAATACTGTAGTATTTTGATAATTTTTCAGATATAATATTGTATTTCTATTATAGTTCTATATATTTAAATCAAATTTTGAGAACATTTAACCAGTGGTTATACATTATAAATTTTTAGTCTTCTTTCGAAATCTCATTGAAACAGAAGAAAACTGTAGAATGAACAATATTTAGAAGTAATTTTAAGATTTTCAAATGATTAATAAAAGCAACGAATTATTATTAGATATAAAGATCTATTCACCCCCCCCCCCTTCAAATCATAGTCTCCGAGGGCGTTCAGGGAATTTTGTTTGAGTCTTTTGGCCATACTTATGTCCCTACTTCGCCCTGATGTGAGCCCATGGGCAATGTCCGAAGCGTCAAGTGTTTAATAGTAATTGTACTTTGATAATGATATCTGGAGTAAGACTATACACATGCTGAGCAATCTAAGAAAATAAATAATGATTCATATATCGACCGCGTTACCGGTCTTCATCAGTCGTGTTTATTTTCCATAGCAACACAACGCACAAAGAAAGTATTCATAAAATTTCAAAATATATACAATTTCCGTGTGTTTCTTTGGAACTAGCGTAGAATGTTTCAAATGTTAGCGGCCGATTCGATGGATTACTTTGATATATGATATGTGCATTTTTTCTTTGCTTTGCAGCACTTTGGTCAAGTTTTGTAAATTTAGGGGAAAATCCGATGATGTCAGCAACAGGAAAGTGCCTACACATGATATATGAGTTAAACAACATGTGTATGGTGTGGCTGGATTCAACTAAGGGACACCATACATAATCTGCACATAGCTCACCAAACGGCTCATCTCACCTCATTCTCCTGACCGCGAAGGCCGTAGAGGCGACATGAGGGACGACTTGTGTGCCAGGGAGCGCCAACCAGTTCGATCCTCTGCTTTCCTGATCATGGTGGGGCTGTCCATTCGTGTCCAGTCTTTGAAGTTATCCATCCAGCTCTTAACTTGTCTTCCTCGTCTCCGCCCACCTTCCAGGGTCCCTTGTAGGACTGTCTTGGATAGGGTATTGTGGCGGGTAACATGGCCGAACCACGACAGTTTCCTCTTTTTCACGATTGTTAGAAGGAATACTTGGGGACCTGCCAGTGCTGTAACTTTGGCACGAACATATTCGTTGGTCATCTGGTCTGACCAAGAGATCCCGAGGATACGTCTGTAGCATTTGGTCTCAAACGTTTGGACTCTCCTGATCATCTCTGCTGTCATGGTCCAGCTCTCGCAGCCGTAGAGGAGGATGGAAAGGACCAGGGCTTTGTAAAGGTTTATGTTTGGAAGGAATTGGATTTCGTTGTTTTGCTGTTTCTGTGTGAGTTTTGATATGGTGGCCGTTGCGATGGCGATTCTGGTCTTGATTTCGGTGGTGGATCGACTGTGTTTCGTTAGTGTGGCGCCGAGATATTTGAAGGCGTCCACTTCCTTTAGCTGTTGTCCGTTCATGGATATATGAGCAAGGGTGTTGTTTTCGCTGTTATCCATGACTTTGCTTTTCACTGCTAAACTCCATGCCATATGCCCCTGATCTCCACACTAGTCTGTTGGTGAGATCTTGCAGTTCGCTGTTGCTGCCTCCATCAGGTCGATGTCGTCGGCGAAACGCAAGTTGTTGATGATTCGTCCCCCGATGGAAATCGTCGACTCAAAGCCTTACAGTGTCTCGCGCATGATGTTTTCCAGAAAGAGGTTAAAGAGGACTGGAGAAAGTAAGCACCTTTGAAGGACTCCGAATATTCTTCGATGTCATTGTTGAGGAGGACTGCACTACTAGCAGTGTTGTACAGTGACTGGATGGTCTGGACTAGTCCCTCCTCGATGCCGAAGTCTCTCAGTACGTGCCATAGTCCTGCGTGCCACACCCTATTGAAGGCTTTCTTGAAGTCTGAAATTGTGGAAAAGTTCTTTCTGGTGTTGGAGATGCTTTTCCATCATGATGCGGCAGTTGAAAATCTGTTCGACGGTGCTTCGGCCTGCCCTAAATCCCGCCTGTTCTTCTGCCAAATGTTCCTCGGCTTCTTTCTTCAATCTGTTGAGGATCACTCGTAGCATGATCTTGCTGGTGTGGTTAATTAGGCCAATTGTCCTGTAGTTTTGGTACAGACGCAAGTTTTCTTTTTTGGGGAGGGGGATGAGTGATCTTGTNTCAATTGTCCGGTAGTTTTGGTACAGACACAAGTTTCCTTTTTTGGGGAGGGGGATGAGTGATCTTGTCCACTCTGTCGGCCACTGCTTGGTCTCCCAGATCTTCTGACAGAGTGATGTTATCACAGTGACCAAGCAGCTCCCTCCGTGCTTGAGCAGCTCTGCTGGTATATTGTCTGCTCCTGATGACTTGCCTGCTGGAAGGCTGCGGATGGCCTCCTCTACTTCTTCCCTCATGACATGTAGTGGTGAGGGATCTTTCTGTGGTTTTGTCTCCCCATCTATCACGCTGGTGTCTGGTTGTATGGGGTAGTTGTAAAGTCCCTCACAGTACTCTGTCCATCTGGCCAGCATTGCGGAGTTCTCGGTCAGTAGCTCACCGTCTTTGTCCTCAATCACAACTGAATTGTTTTGCTGGGTCCTAGTGAGCGTATTCAGGGTCTCGCACACTCTTTTGCTGTTCCCTTGTNTTCTTTTGCTGTTGCCTTGTTCAGCGTGTTTCTCGATGTCTTGGCACTGTTTGTCTATCCACTGTTCTTTGGCTTCTCTCATCTTGTGTCTCACACTTTTGTTGGCTAGCATCTGTATATCTGGAGACGCAAACCTTCAAGACATAGATTGGTCAAACCAATATAGCCAAGCCATCACATCCTCGACATGCTGGGTGATATTGGAATCTGAGCAGGCGGTTGACTTTTCAACACGAGGGAAAAATATTCTTGACCTCTTTGTGACAAACCGGCCAAGTTTTGTCAACATCCGATACCGGGAGTCAGTTATCATGATATCGTCTTCTAAAGTCCAAACAAATGTTCCCCGAAAACGACTCGTTAAGAGGAAAGTACTTTGTGGAAAAAATGCACACATGGAAACTATTATGGCGGAAGCGTCAATACTCAGCGCGACTTGCCCCAAGCCATAAACTGAGAATAGACTTAAGTCAAAATTTTGATTACTTATATCTTGAGATTAATCCTTCAACGATGTTTAAAAACACTGCAGGTTCTTAAAAAGAATGAAATGCACAAACAATACTGAAAATTTTATTTGTTTATGAAATGTATTTCAAAATTTAGCTGGATTTGAAATTTAGACTTAAGTCTATTCTCAGTTTATGGTCTTGAGGCCTTAAATCTCCTCTCAGTACAACAGTTCCTCAGGCGTCAACATCACGTGGATACTTTCAAATCGTTATGCCTCATGATCATGGAAGATCATATGTCTCATCCAAGATGACATAAACTCGCTTTAGTCAACACTTAAAGGACATGTTAGGAGAAAAAAGCGGCGACTTTTTTTTTTTTTTTATTTTTTTTTTTTTTTTTGTGTTTTTTTTTTTTTTTTTTTGATATTTTTTTTTGTTTTTTTTTGTTTATCTTTTGTTTTTTTTTTTTTTTTTTTTTTTTTTTTTTTTCTTTAT
>CAJDSM010044780.1:15341-29674 GCA_903981925.1 Ostrea lurida
GTGTGGGTTGTACCCGGCGGCCTGACAGACCATTGCTTACTCCTTCGTAGGCATTCTTGCATTACCACACCTCTGTTGAGCTCTAAGTGAGTCTCATGTTGTTTGCCCATAGTGAAGTCGTGAACATCTTTTGTTGTTTATACGTGACCGCTATACTAACGGCAACTATTAGTTTTTCACCCTATTGCTTCTACGACATACGTAACACTAGAGGATATTTATAAATATTGCTAAAGATCATCTTACTAAATGATCTTTACTACGCTTACATACACATACCCTCGGTTACCATTTTCAACACAATGAGTTTACGGCAAAACCATTATACAAAATCTTCTTCTTATTGAACGTAACTCACATGCTCCAACTACTGCCACGGCCCACCCTGTATATTAAAGCGTCATACAGAGATCCTCTCGCATAGCTCGACGCATAGTCCTTGCTGCCCCTACATTTTCCATTATTACAGAGACACTTCTCGGTTATCTTAGTTCATCACTATCCTTAAACTTAAAATCATCCCAATCCAATAATCACTTCTCTCAGCTGAAATCCACAGGCCCTACAACTTACGACATGCCTTTCTGATGTTGCTATCACCTGAATCGATGTGAATTTCAGAATAGTGTTTCGGATTTTCTCTCTCCATCCGTGTGTTCATCGGCCGATAGTCCTTTACACATATTATATTACTCATAATTACGTGCGCTCTTCATACCATTCATACATGGACTCCCATGATCTGATACAAACTCACGAAAATATTGTAGATGTATATCGACTCTTAATCTCCACGCGTTTCATTACTCCTATTTGACCACGCATAGAGGAGCGATATGAGCCTGGTGCCGAGACCTTTTAGCAATCGCTCGTGGAGGCTTCTCCTGGGAGGACCGCCCGGTCCTACTGATCACGACTCATCCATCCTCAGATGTAATTCTACAGCAACCATATTATTGATCATGCGCCATATGCTTGAATGCATGGAGACGCTGATAATTCTTGAAAAATTACGTACGTAATGCAAGTATTTACCAAAATGCTTCCGTTCAAAAATCGCACAATCCAATATCATTACACCTCATCTAGACTTTATAAGACGTGTACTCTGCCAGCCAATCGGCCGGCGTAAGCAGTAATAAATCCGACGAGGGATTTTAGTAGGGTGTAAAGAATAACGTGCTGCTTAACAGTATTTGCCATTGATAAACTATTCCCCGCATCCACATAGCGGGGCATTTATGCTCTGTCTGGTACATCAATACTCACCATAATCCAAGGAAGAATAGCCATAATCCCGTGTTATGGGTCTGAGTTCCGTCGGCGAGGGAACAATGGCTTACGAAACCATAAAGAATGAAAATTTTGAGATAAGAATCTTGTACAATGCTCATTCTAAATTCGATACAGATTTACATACAATTTATACAACAAAAAACAGACAGCTTTATTTCTTCGTAAGTATTAAGACTATTCACTACTCAAACCAGACTCTTCCACGCAAAGCGATCACTTTACGTCGCACATTATATCTTATAACACGTCATTTATATTAGGCCACAAATCGTACTCGCTGCATTTGTCCCATCGTGTTTTCTCTTCGTCCCTTCTACTTCTGAACGACTGCACACTCACCCTCTCAGACAGTATTCCTCTCTCAAAGATACCCCTAGTTTCAGTTCTTCCCACGCCCTGCTGAGGTAATCAATATCCATAGCGACAAGGACCGATATGTCCAGACTCTCGTCTTAACCCAATGGTACAGCGGCAGAACCACTCTACCCCAATAACTCCAGCTGTCAATAGTAAAAGACTCAAAAACAATATCAGAAAGCATCTTTCCAACAGAAAGCCCAGATAGACCACGGTCGCAGCCCCGTTCACCGGGCGCTTCCTCCAAAATGCTCTAATTGTTTCATTTGATAACAATCACTTTGCGTCAATTTCTCTGTTGTTCTTCATCACACTGTTGTTTCTACAATGAACACTTAGAAGTCTGTTTTAATGGTCTCCGCGGGTATCGACTTGAATGTATTGGTGAATTTAAATCAATCACGAAAGCTAACAGCTTAACAGAGCACTGTTCACATTCGATACCTTAGATCGATCCGTATGATTGCATCGTACACCGACAAGGAAGCGAGTATTTCTCGAATATCTGGACTAAGCCCTTAAACTACGTATCCACAATATACACGATACACTTTTTGTGACGCTTGCTTTCTTAATACTCTGTACACTGTTAATGGAAACTGTTAGCACCATACAGATCTTGGCCATCTTTGACGGATAAGGTTAAATGATACGACGTACGCGAATTCCTGTTATCCTTTCATCTCAGAATCGCCACTGGCGTTTGATTCTCGTGGATATGAACACAAGTCAATTGTTGCTCTACACAGTGTTTCGGCACCATCTAGGAACCTGAACAGTGTTAACCTCCAGAACGCACCGCTCGCCGCATAAAGAGAGCTCTTTACACAACAGCTATACAATGTGCAAGTTTCCTGTTGCAAGTTGCGAAAATATTTTAATATAAGAGTACGAAGTTTACTATTCGATAATACAAATATTTGCGTTGTTGTAACTTATCTGATAACTTCTTACAAATCGCCGGTAACGTGCGCTTTGTGAAATCCTCTCTCCAATCCCCAATACCTTTCGAATATTAATCTAATCACTTTAATTTTTTCTGATTAACGTAGGTGGGATATCCTGTGACTTTCTGGTTGGACGCATAAAATGACAGTGAAATGGAAGAGCACTGTATTGACAGAGAAAACTTTGGACTTGGCGGACTTTCCTTAGAAACAGTTTTTTCGTCTTTCTTTTCAGGAGGTTCCTTGTAGGGCGTTGCTTTTTTCGTCGCAGCAATCGTATAGAGCGGGCCTGGCTGGACTGCCACACTTATATTCGTTGCGCTACCGGTTTTAGCTCATCTAAACGCAGGGGCAAAGAGAGCAGCAGTCAAGCTCACACGAATTACAGTTCGCCTGCATTGCCTCCTTACGCCAGACTAGCAGAGAGATGATCTTTTGGTCAAGTCACTGGACGCTTATACTCTCCTTCGCGAAATGCAGAATGCCTACATAATACTATCTTACCAGGAAGCGCACTTCTCTTTCTGACAGACTTTATTGTGATTCCTCCTGCTATCCAGCGCGTCTTCCGCATTATCTTGACCGCACGCTCTCCAAACTGTGCCTACCAGTTAAGCTCTGTTCATGAACGGCGTTCATAAAATTGAATAAAACGTATTCTTGCACCTCTACCACTGGCGTTATCGATTTCCGTTGTATGCTCCTCTCACCACCCACAATGATCACTACGACCTCCTACTAACTTCTTACTCTCATCTGTTTAAACAGACACTATAACTGTCTATACTCACGATCTTACCAATCATCCACCTTCCTCATCAATGTAAATCTGCCTGCGTCTCACATACCTTTCCTATACTCGCGGGTCGTCGATGCCATTGTCAAGGACCTGTGGAATTTACGCAACCCTGCATAGCAAGCTCCAACCCATTGACGCAAAACACATTAACACCGTTCGTCATCGACCAAATACGGCTCAGCCCACCTCTCATGACAACACACTCAGTTTGCCTAGAATCTACCACTCCCTAAGGCTCACCGACACACCTTTAGGCACACAACCAATCTTCGTCATAGCATCTATCATATTCAATACATGTTGTTGAAAACATGACACCTAATAAGTCTAAAGCCCATCTCTTCCATATGTGCGATCGCTTACTTCGCTTATGATCTTGCTCCTGATGTAGACTTGTCCATCCAGTCTCATATCCCTACTGAGAGGCCCTTTGTGACTCCAGTTTCAACTTTATACATATTCCCATTGGAGTCCATGGTCACTGCTGTGACTTACACGAGACGACTATATCCTAATAGCGCGATGTCCGGCGTAACAATCTCTGACGAGCTGGGAACAGCTTATCTGATTATTTCATGGATATGCCCTTAGCAAACATATGACTAAAACACGATCCGCGACCCCGTCATTGCACGAAGAGGATACAACCGACAATCCTCTTCAAAATCACATAGAACTCTCGCCCTTAGGATCAGTATTGTAGACTCGGTCTTCTAGCAGTGTATGACACATTTTATAATCACCTCACTATGCTGACTATGAGACCATTAAATTGCTTTATAATCTCTGTCCGTGAAACCCATGTCACTGAGAACCCATGCAGGCTTTTTTTCAGATTTTAAAGACCCCGCGTGGAGGATCTGGGCAGATAGCCGAAGCATTCTCTACCCACCCGCCGACACCACTCGATCGCGGACCCATTATAGTTTCAATCGACGGTTCTGTCCTCATACCTCTCTTCCGATTGATATCGGCTGCGTATCTCGATACCCTCCACGCCGTAATCTATCCCTCCTTGATTGTACTCCTCTCCGTCCGCTGCTATCAAGACTATTCCCAACCCCTATAACTCTTCTGACAACCTGCATTCAACCTTGAGATGCTCACGGCAGCCACCTGATTCCATCGTCTTCCACTATCTGACTCGAAGCATCCGCCGAACGCTTTCGGCTCAACCACAATATACATCCACGTGCGTCCGTTCTGTCGGACTTGGGCTGACGAGCATCCAATCCACGCTCTAATGCACCCACTGATCCCACACATTTACTTGCACATTCTGTCCAGTAGAATCACGATTCGATATAGTCCCAAGATCAAATTCAGACATCCTCATCCTACCTCTCTGCAATAGGCCATCCGCACCCTTCGATAGTACATGCTAGCCGAACCCCTCTCTGGCGATACTTCATATCAAAGCGCTAAGGCTTTTTATGCACGTTCTATACGGCCCTAAATCTTTAGCGTCGAAGCTCCTCCTCCACCCAGCAATACTTGCTGAACTTTCACAACTTTTCACTTAGGTCTCTACGCGAACACTAATCTCGTGAGCGGCACCCTGCCGTTCCGGCGCCAGTACCATGCTCACTAATTCCAATGTCCTACACTCATACGACATTATGCCATTACTTCACGCTTCTTTATGCTGTTATTGACGAGTCGCGCTCCGCTTCACTGAAACCACTCTAGTGTACTGTCTCTCGTATATATATCTCGAACCCCACCGGGGTGTAAAAAACTACTTAATTGCCGAACATAGTACGCGTATCTGAATACATTAAACTTATAACTTTCCTCGCTTCTAACTAAATATACCACAATTAACTGCGACTTCACGCTTAATACCCAATTCCAAACAATCTTCCTAAAGCGCCTACTTCCTGCCACACCTCACAAAATCTACACATACTATTTATTCTACAGACCCAGACACCACAACTACGATAATGTGTCTTACACACTAAAACACTGGTCCCAACGATCCACCTACTCGCTTACAAATATGCTACAATGAGTATGCTTTTCAAATGCTATAAACGGACAATATTCTTTGCGAATCAAGACGGGTTTCTATATATAGGACCCAATTTATCATTACACAATTTTTTCATTCCTTTCATTCTAATCACCAAAAGTTATCTATACAGTGAGAACACTCACCCTACCTGCCTCATTAATTAAATATGTCAGACAGGCGCAGTTTTGAAAATAAATAATAAAAACAGTCCAAAATTTGAGACTTTTAACTTCTAATTACACCGTCCATTTTTCTGTGGACAGAGTATCAGCTAAACGTTGCAGACGTAATCTTCTCCTATGTCTTGCACCACTGCCTCTCCAGTAGAAAACAAAACTGCTGGTCCCGTCGCGAGTTGTCGCATTCGCAGCGAATACTTCCACAAATCTATACTTAACATCCCTGCCGTAAATTACCCAGCATAGCGCTAAACTACACAGCGTCTGCCCATTAGTCGAAATCGCAGATAGCTCCTTCCCGCCCTAAACATAATCGTCCCTCTTCTTTAAACCGTTCCCCCAACGACACGCCTAGTTCCATCAGCCCTTTTGCTTGAACTCTTCTCATGAGCATTAACCAGACAACTGACTCTAATATGTTTATAGTCTCTCCCGCTGGTTCCGCAAACGATAATTCTGTTTTCCTTCAACAGTTCCCTCAACGTGACCCTCTCCCGCCAAAACACTCAACGGAGTATACGCGAAATCCCCACTCTAATCTTCACTTAAGGATTCCACCTATTCTGTCAACAATAATCACGTGGTTACAATCTTCTTCTATTTATTGAATATTGAAACATTCCTTCATTCAACAATCGCACACATGAACGAACCTTTTCTTATATTTGGCAAACCACATCTCCCAGTATCTGCGCCTAACACTACCCGCGAGTTTCCCTTCCCCTCATAAAGTAGCCACTCTCTATCTGTCTTGATTAGCCGTTCTAGTCTCTCATCGATGGATATAACCTACTATTCTTTTCTCACCTTTATCCTCTTATATTTCATCCTCGAATATTCTCCACCCATAACCCTCTTCTATATAAGCGATATCTTATTTCGGTTTCTCGCTCACCAATAGGACTGTAACCTGCTTTCAAATTCTTCAAGCGCTAATACGAATTACGGAAAACGTTCCTTTGAACCTCGTACATCCTAGACATAAGTACTGCTTCACATATCTTGCGCTTTATTCTTCTGGTATACTGATCTGCAGTCTATTCTTGGAGACGCGATCGCTACACACCGATGTGTCTACTTTTCTGTATTTTCACAAACCCTTGACCGGCCTAGTTGCTCAGCCATGCGTCGTGATCCCCTAGACAGTTCTTGCATCAGCCTACCAGAGACACACACCTCACATAGCTAACGCTAAACTTTCTCACCTGACCAAAATGCATAATCGTACCGACCTTTCTTAGATCTTACTCTCTCATAATCTGCCTCCAGCTCGTTCATCAGACCTACCACTCTGTAATTGGCGTATCATTCGATGCTTAGCTAACTTATCCTCAGAACTCACTTTCCATCCTCGTCCTGCAGAGTAATGAGCTGTCAAGGAAGGCTTTCGGTGCGTTTGGCGCTTCCTATCGTTGTGCGGAAGTCGGCCGTTACATTTCAATTCCGTAACTCCGATGCCTATCTCGATATTCCCCAAATGTCACCTGAGCTTGTATACCGTTTAGCACACGGCTTTGACCTCCAATGATTCCTACCATTTTCAGTCTTTACTACATGGTTACTAACCAAGTGTGGCGCTGATAACCTGCTGCCCATCGCACAGACTGGTTGATTCTCGCGACGACTTACCTCTCCACTTTTAGCGACTTCTATCAACACAGACCTGATTTCTATACGATCCGGCAGTTTCGACCTACTCGTGCGTGACCTATAGGCCCTCGTTACAGAGAGGCGTCTAGCGTTTTCTTCTTACTCAGCGCAATTAAAAGGCCTTCTACTCATCATTCCATATATCCCCACCATCCCGAGGCGGAGAGATCTATAACACAGTGTCTCGAGAGCCTCGTCGGCCTACCGATGCCCAACAGACTCTCTTGGCATTCATTAGCACTACCACTCAACACTGTTCACTCCCCACTGCTTCTGACCACATATCCTGGTGGCCAGCCTTCTTGCACTGAATTATCCCCAGTACTGCTCACTCATAGCTTATTCTCTGTCTTTCAACCGCGTCCTTCTCTCCCAATGATATTTTCTTGGATCACCTCCCCCCCTCTTCATCTCCCATCCTATGTTTATCCTTCCCTGTAATCCACGCCTTTGTCTTCCGTTGCCAGCGTGACGCCTGGTTCCTTGTTTATTCTGATACCTTGGTGAGTAGATGGGGGGTTTTTTTTCCGAGACATGCTACTCTACCTCATCGTCCTAATAAGCGTTTGGTAATGATGGTACCATGTCTCTTGATATGCATCTATTAATAAGGTCTTCATTGGTATCTTCTCTTCTGCAGGATATCCTAAGTATTCGCGGAGGCATGTTTGTGTGAAGGATGTATTTGGAAAGGTTTGTTAACCATTCTGTACTCCCAGTTCTAAGTCCCTCAACGCTCATCTCTTCTCTCTCAGAACTCATTATAGCTTATCGCTCTGAAGTCGAGCAACTATATCCGCACATGTCGGACACGTTAAGCGCTGTTCGAGCACAATCACCATCCTTCCTACTCCGTCGCTCTTTTCTTATCATAGTAGTAACGCCTTTCTGTCAAGTTATCATCGATGTAGCCCGCTATTCTTAAGATGTTACTACGGCTGATACACCTGCATACCTTACTACCTCATCTACATTCACTCGTCGTCATCGTCTGACCTGCGATTCATCCCTGAAAGTCTGTCGACGCTACTACACTCTCTCACCCAGACTCGCTGATATATCGCTTATGTCTCCTACAAATTATCTCTCCTACGTATCATACTATCTGAACACAGCAATAAAGCACCATCCACTACCATCCTGGCAATAGCCTACCGCTTTCAACAAGCCATGATAGTGCCCGCTTTACCTAAATCTGCCTTGTCAGTCGCAATTGTTGCCAGCACCTCCCTGTCCGCCCTCTTATTATTGATTTGATGCGTCCCTACCTAGGTATTGTAAAATGTTGTACTGTACTTAAGGTACCCGATACTCGGTACGCCGTAATCTCGCGCAATTTCTAGCATTCCTCTCTCATCCCAATTGAATCCCTAAATCGGTTTCGGAGCGCCATGCCTCTGTTTGTCACCCGACGCCACGTATAAGACAATCCTCGTGACGTCACTCCATCATTAGCGGTGTTTCTCCTCGCGCTGGTTCCTTCTCCTCCATCATCGGATGCCTACTCTAACTGATAAGGTACCGAATCCCGAACATTATCACTAACACACATACCGCCTATCCACCAGCTCTCTTTCTTTATTCTCACCGCGTTAATCGTGTTGCAAGTCCTATTTTTCTTCTCCTTTTCGTGCAACTACCCAACTCTCGACTGTGTCTTTGTTTGCAACTGGTCATACGTACTACTTACCGCACGCTCGACCCGATGGAGAGTGCCCTGTCCGCACATAGTCAAGGATCCAAATTCGGTCTTATCGGCAGTAAGGGATAAGCGTTTGACAGACCACTCCTCTGAATACAAGTCTGACTTGTCTTCTCCAAATTCGCTGCACCTACAAGCTGCAGCCTGACCGTCAGTGGATGTGTCTTCTGTTAGCGTCTATGTCCTGTCCGCCATATACAACACCAATCGATGAGACCCATCAGATAATTGAAATAGGACTGCACGATGCTGCAAACATACGGAAAACAGGTGGGTCTGTTTATAAGTACCAAGAAGACGGAGACGTTGACTTCCTATTTAAGAAAATGAAAATTCTTCTCAAGTAAATTAAAGTAACAATTAGTATGTACCTGAATCTGAGGGCACAAATAGATAAATAAATCCGGTGATGAGATAACCGTTCCAGCGATGATGGCAAAACGCAAACGACCAGGAAGGGAAGTAACTCTCATCACAATTCGTACCGGTATCTACCTCCGTAAATACTTGATTTCCAATCAGAATACCCCCTGCTAAAATCAAAAGCACTGCTATTAACGAAACGGGATATCAATTAGATATCAACAAATATCGATCTTGATTTACATAAGAGGAAACCGCAATTTATTTGAGCCAAATTACCATTTCATTTGCGCCAATTTTAAGCAACCTTCATTTGCGCCGAAATAATACAGGCACATATATTTAGTAACCTTTCATTTTTTCTATTTAAAGGAACCCCCAAAATTAAATTGCTTTTATTCATATGTAAATTACCTGCAATGAAATTCAGCACCGCTGCAGCAATTTGAACTCCCCTCTTTTAACAGTTGGCTTCACACAGGGACACATGGACGGAGAATATCAATGAAACTATTGAAGTGAGAAGGCCAATGCTTTGAAAAACCCTGTTGCCTGAAGCCATGCTGATAAACAGAATTTTTTGAGACTGTGAGCCCTACAGAAACTACTGTGTCTACGGATTTTACTATTATCCATACTCAACCGATCATAAACACTTAAAATTAGTGGATACATGTACATCTTCAACGATTAACGGAAATACATTTCAATAAGTCTTCAATTGTATAACAAATGCAGGCATTAAGATAACAAAATTGAAGAATTTGTACCTGTTTGGAAAATGTAGAAATAATACTAGTATATTTTGATAATTTTTCAGATATAATATTGGTATTTCTATTATAGTTCTAATATTATAAATCAAATTTGAGAACATTTAACCAGTGGTTATACATTATAAAATTTAGTCTTCTTTCGAAATTTCATTGAAACAGAAGAAAGAACTGTAGAATGAACAATATTTGTAAAGTAATTTGACAGATTTGAAATGATTAATAAAAGCAACGAATTATTATTAGATATAAAGATCTATTCACCCCCACCCCCCCCCTTCAAATCATAGTCTCCGAGGGCGTTCAGCGGAGTCTTTTGGCCATACTTATGTCCCACTCGCCCTGATGTAGCCCAGAGGGCAATGTCCGAAGGCGTCAATGTTTAATAGAATTGTACTTTGATAATGATATCTGGAGTAAGACTATACACATGGTGAGCAATCTAAGAAAATAATATATTGATTCTATATCGACCGCGTTACCGGTCCTTCATCAGTCGTGTTTAGTATTTCCAGGAGCAACACAACGCACAAAGAAAGTATCATAAAATTTCAAAATATATACAATTCCGTGTGTTTCTTTGAACTAGCTCGTAGAAATTTAAAATGTAGCGGCCGATTCGATGATTACTTTGATATATGATTGTGCATTTTTCTTGCTTTGCAGCACTTGGTCAAGTTTTGTAATTTAGGGGAAAATCCGATGATGTTCAGCAACAGGAAAGTGCCTACACATGATATATGAGTTAAAACAACACTTGTTTATGGGGGGCTGGTATTCAACTAAGGACACCAACATATCTGCACATAGCTCACCAAACGCGTCATCTCACCTCATCTCCTGACCGCGAAGGCCGTAAGAGGAGACATGAGGGACGACTTGTGTTGCCAGGAGCGCCAACCAGTTCGATCCTCTGCTTTCCTGATCAAGGTGGGGCTGTCCATTCGTGTCCAGTCTTTGATGTTATCCATCCAGCTCTTAACCTGTCTTCCTCGTTCTCGGCCACCTTCCAGGTCCCTTGTAGGACGTTCTTGGATAGGTATTGTTGGCGGGTAAACATGGCCGAAACCACGACAGTTTCCTCTTTTTCACGATTGTAGAAGGAATACTTGGGGACCTGCCAGTGCTGTAACTTTGGCACGAACATATTCGTTGTCATCTGGTCTGACCAAGAGAATCCGAGGAACGTCTGTAGCATTTGGTCTCAAACGTTTGGGACTCTCCTAGATCATCTCTGCTGTCATGGTTCAGCTCTCGCAGCGCGTAGAGGAGGATGGAAAGGACCAGGGCTTTGAAAAGTTTATCTTGTAGGGAATCTGATGTCGGTGTTTCTCATATCTTTGTGAATTTTGCTATGGCGCCGTTGCGATGCGATTCTGGTCTTGATTCGGTGGTGATCGACTGTTTTCGTTAGTGTGGCGCCGAGATATTTGAAGGCGTCCACTTCCGTTTAGCTGTTGGCCGTTCATGGATATATGAGCAAGGGTGTTGTTTTCGCTGTTATCCATGACTTTGCTTCTCACTGCTAACCTCCAGCCATATGCCCCTGATCTCCACACTAGTCTGTTGTTGAGATCTTGCAGTTCGCTGTTGCTGCCTCCATCAGTGTCGATGTTCGTCGGCGAAACGCAAGTTTTTGATGATTCGTTCCCCGATGGAAAATCGTCGACTCAAAGCCTTACAGTGTCTCGCGCATGATGTTTCCAAGAAAAAGTTAAAGAGGACTGGAGAAAGTTAGCACCTTTGAAGGACTCCGAATATTCTTCGATGTCATTGTTGAGGAGGACTGCACTACTAGCAGTGTTGTACAGTGACTGGTTGTCTGACTAGTCCCTCCTCGGATGCCGAAGTCTCTTCAGTACGTGCCATAGTCCTGCGTCCCACACCCATTGAAAGGCTTTCCTGAAGTCTATTGAAATTGTGGAAAAGTTCTTCTGGTGTTGGAGATGCTTTTCCATCATGATGCGGCAGTTGAAAAATCTGTTCGACGGTGCTTCGGCCTGCGCCAAATCCCGCCTGTTCTTCTGCCAAAATGTTCCTCGCTTCTTCTTCCAATCTGTTGAGGATCACTCGTAGCATGATCTTGCTGGTGTGTTAATTAGGCCAATTTGTCCTGTAGTTTTGGTACAGGACGCAAGTTTTCTTTTTTGGGGAGGGGGATGAGTGATCTTGTCCACTCTGTCGGGCCACTGCTTGGTTTCCCAGATCTTCTGACAGAGTGATGTTATCAACAGTGACCAGGCAGCTCCCTCCGTGCTTTGAGCAGCTCTGCTGGTATGTTGTCTGCCTCCTTATGACTTGCCTGCTGAAGGCTGCGGATGGCCTCCTCTACTTCTTCCCTCATGGCATGTAGTGGTGAGGGCTCTTCTGTGTCTTGTCTCCCCATCTATCACGCTGGTGTCTGGTTGTATGGGTAGTTGTAAAGTTCCTCACAAGGTACTCTGTCCATATGGCCAGCATTGCGGAGTTCTACGGTCAGTAGCTCACCGTTTTTGTCCTCAATCACAACTGAATTGTTTTGCTGGGTCCTAGTGAGCGGTATTCAGGGTCTCGCCACCACTCTTTTTTCGGCTGTTCGCCTTGTTCAGCCGTGTCTTCCGATGTCTTGGCACCTGTTTTCGTATTTCCACGGGTCTTTTGGCTTCTCTCATCTTGTGTTTTCACCTTATTGGTTGGCTAGCATCTGTATATTCTGGAGACGCCAAACCTTCAAGACATAGATTGGTCAAAACCAATATAAGCCAAGCCCATCACATTCCTCGACATGCTGGGTGATATTGGAATCTGAGCAGGCGGTTGACTTTTCAACAAGAGTGAAAATATCTTTTTTACCTTCTTTGTGACAAACCGGCCAAGTTTGTTCAACATCCGATAACCAGGGAGTCAAGTTATCATGATATCGTCTCTAAAGTCCAAACAAATGTTCCCCGAAAACGACTCGTTAAGAGAAAGTACTTTGTGGAAAAAAATGCACACATGGAACTTATTTATGCGGAAGTTGTCAATTACTCAGCGAACCTATCTCCTCTCAGTACAAACAGGTCCTAGCGTCAACATCACGTGGAATACTTTCAAAATCGTTATGCCTCATGATTCATGGAAGATCATATGTTCTATCCAAGATGACATAACGTCGCTTTAGTCAACACTTTAAAGGACATTTAGGAGAAAAACGCGGGGCTTTTAGCGAGCGAAAACAAAGTCAAATCAAATGATATGGACAGGTACGAAAACCTTCAGAAAAATATGTAGAGCTAATATAAATGGGCCCACAAACAACTATGTGAAAGACATAGATTGACAATGGGAGCAACCCAAAGACACTTTGCAGCTACATCAACAGCAAAAGATGTGACAGTAGTGCGTGTGACATTAGTGAAAAAGGATGCATTGCTTAACAACGACCCAAAAATCAAACACATCTGTTATGAACGAACAGGTTCTGCAGTGTTTTCACTAATGAAGATTTGTCAAGGTTCCAACAATGACACCAAACCCTTTTCCAGAGATGACGACCTTTCTATTTGACACCAAGGGAGTAGCCAATTTGTTGTAACTTTATGTAAACTTCGTGGATTTCGAAAAAAGCTTTCGACAGTTATATACCGAGACAGCCTATGGAACATCCTATGGTCACTATGGTATTCCATCCAAATAGTCCACCTGGTTAAGAGCTTCTACAATAACTTCAGATGCTCAGTAAGGATACAACACCTTTTTTGATGTAAACGGGAGTTAGACAAGGGTGTGTATGTCTGCCAGTAGCTATTCAATTGGTCATCGATTGGGTATGCGATCAAGGACAACAGAAGACCTCTCCAATGGGGATCCGCTGGAGCCTTTCTCAACCCTGAAGATCTGACTTTGGCGACGACCTTGCGCTGTTGTCTCACACAGCACCAACATTATCCAAGAGAGGACAAATATGCTGCAAAATACGTGGAAAAACAGTGTGGTCTGTTTATAAGCTACCAAGAAACGGAGACGTTGACTCTTAATGTGGAGAAATGCCTGCTCGATTAAGATCGAATATGAAGAACGTACGCAGACAAACAACTTTACATACCTACGGAGCATTCATCACGATCAGGAGGCGGCACACAAGAGAGGAATCCACAGCAGACTTTGTAAGCCAGGAGAGTTGTTTAGAGAAATGAGAAACATCGTGGAAGTCTACCCAGACAGCACCAAACACTTAAGCTGAAAACTGATTACCAGAAGCTGTGTTTGTCTCAACCCTCCTATATGCG
>CAJDSM010044788.1:0-10745 GCA_903981925.1 Ostrea lurida
CAAAAGTGAGACACCCTGCCAATGAAGAAGCCATGATGGCGTTCTCAGTGTCGGAATTATTTTGGTAGGAATTATTTTCGTTTGTAGTTTCTGTAACAAAAATAAATACATCCTTATCAAATAATATAAGACAATGAAATACATGAGTTAAAATCTGATAACAGCTGTCTGATATCGGTACCCATATGTGATTTATGTGGTTTATATGATCATTTAAAATTTGCTCATGGCGAATGTAACTGGTCAACAGAGGATCCTTTATCCTGAGTCCTCCACCCCTTTGTTTCTAGGTGCTGGTGCCTTACTTTCAATTTCGTATTCTTTGTTCCAACCTCTGGGTGCGTCCAGGGTCGTAATGCCCAACTCTTGTTTTTTGTATTATATTTAAGGACTGTACGAGATTGATCACTGTTTCGTTATCTTTGCCTTTACTTATACATATTTAGTACTTCTTTACAGTGGCATTGCAGTGAACAATTATATACATTTTAATATCTGCATGCCCACGCAACAAATTGTTGCATAGCTTATGTACTAGCAATATCACTACAGTTAACATTGGTATGCTTACAGGGGTTCAGATACTAGCGTGTTGAGCCCTTATAATTCAATACCAAACTCCACATTTACAGAAGTATCTTATATATCGAATCTCACATTATTCATTGCTTTAAAAAATAACTTGATAATTCACCGTTTTCTGTTTTGGGGTTTTTTTTTTACCAAATATCACATCCTTGTGCCCCGTGGAGGATCCGGGTTAGAATTAGGTCCTCAGCATCCCCTTCGTCGTTCGTAAGAGGCCGACTGAATGGGCGGTCATTCGGATGAGGACCGGAAAAACCGAGGCCCCGTGGTCACAGCAGGTGTGGCACGATAAAGATCCCTCCCTGCTCAAGGCCCTGATGCGAGCAATTAGGCCTAAATTTGCAGCCCTCAACCGCATTGGTGACGTTCCCATATGAATGAAAGATTCTCTCGGTGGGGACGAAAACAATAAATAATCAATCAATCACATACATCCTTGTATACTTAAATAGGCGAAGTAGCAATGGCGTTAAACGTAATCATAATAAAGAAAATACTACAAAATCGAGTGTAGTGACACACAAACATCCGACAATAAGCGAAGGCAGGATCAGGTGCCAGGAGGAGTAAACCATGCTCTGTCTTGACTCGTCACACACCGCGTGAACCCTTACTCGAATAAAGTAAACGGGATTACCTGTAGTCAAATCTAAGTACCGAAAATGACAGTGTAACAAAAGGTATGAAAACAAACCAGTCAACATATGTGTAATCACAAACAAGGTCATTATACAACCGTAGAGTTTGCGAAATAGATGTCTTTAAACGAGATTCGTTACTTAACCCCGCAACATCAATTTTTTGGTTTAGTAGTTGTCTCGCTTTAAAAATGTTTTTGGGAATATGATTCCGTTTAATACATTGTTTACTTCGCCAAATTTATATTTGTAACCAAGTATCCACCACACTCTTTTGTATGACTAAAGAATGCTAATGGCTAGAATACTAAGGTTCCTGGTGAAACAGTTATATTTCAAACCACATTTACCGCTCTAGTGAAAGCCTATCTAAGTAAACTGCTAGTAAATGGTTCTAGATTACAATCATTGCTCGTTTTTGGTGAATGACTTTAGATGCAGTGTTTGGTTCTAAATTAACAAATGTTTTTCGGTTAGAAAGCTCTTAGTCAGTTAACCTGCTCAGATGCGATGTATTTAAGATGCAGCTTTGATCAATGCTTTCCATGAACGAAGAACTGTGCATGCTGCTATGATCTGTGGATGTTGAGATAACAGCAAACAAATTATATAGTAAATACGAAGTACCGTGTATGGACTAATACGATGAATAGTAATGTTACATTAAAAATATACTGTGTTGTTTGATATTTTTTGAAAGTATGCAAGCCTATTTTTTAGATTTTGTAAAACAATGATATAAATGTGCCTTTGTATAATGAAAATGGCAAGACTTAGTTCAGATTAATTATTTTTATCTTAAGTATCCATTATACTGTACAAATACCTATGTAATTTTGTTTTCTATCTGCTTTATTTCTAGAAATGCGCCATCATTTGTGTTAAAATCAGGGCCTTAAATGTGAATAGCTACAGTTCTTGGATTAACAGTTGTTGTCTCGCTTCCTAGGAATGATTCTTTTGCCCAATTCATGTCTTCGTTTGTTAGCAATATAGTCCTAGGTGTTGTCTTGCTTTCCAAAGAACGAGTCATGCATTACAAGCAAGCTTATGGTCAACAGCTTCTACTATTCAATGTTGCGGTCTCGATTATAAGTAAAACTCTCTTTAGCAAAGTTTCTTGCTTAACGTTTGCTCTTAAGCGATAAGGGATATTAAATATATACTATTCTTATTTGAATCACTTCTTAAAGGTATAAACAAAAGGAGTAGTGAACAATTTTGAAATTTTTTAATGAACAAATTTTTAACAAAAAAATGCAACCTATTCAATTATGTTTGAACGATTTATGGTGGGTCTGCATAATGTTTATGCAAGATCTCATATTTCATGTCCTTTGGCCTCTTGACCTTTGAACACAGAGTTTGAGCACTTTTGTGAAAAAATAAACAAAACTATTTTAGGTACGGCTGTCATTTTTTTTGTATATATAGTTTACGACAAGACTTTGTGACACAATTGGTTTTTGACTTTTGACACGTGGGAAGTTGACGCTACTTTGAAAAACTCTGCCTATTCAATTCTCATGTAGATAAGGTTAAGGCTTTCATATTTTGTATTTAAATTCTCTACGGCAAAACATTGTTTATATTTTGGTATTTGATCCGTAATGACCCTGACCAGGAAGTATGATCGGATTTTGATAAAAAAAAAAACTAACATATATAAAATGGCGAGAGTCAACAATGTGAGATATTTAAAAATGATTCTTTTTATGGTCCTGTACATAAATTTCTTCATGCAATTTTTCATATCAGATCATGGATGTATGACCTTTTGGTCCCATCTCAAACAGCAAGATCAATGGCAAATCATTGAACGTTAAGTTATTATGTGTTCATGTGTATGCTGCGGTCTTTTTGAGGCCAGGTTGGCGCGCATGACAAGAGTCGAAATTCAAATGATGGGCAACAGATGATAAAAAAATCTTTGGAATCACAAAAAGCTAAACCAATAGCATCCAGACCAGGGCGACTTTAAGTTGATGATGTTAATTGAGGCAGGCTACCGAAAAATAAATGTTGCAGTGTTTCAAAAAGTCTCGTTGAAATTGCCAAAAGGTATAAATCTACAATTACACCGTGGAATGTCATTGGCCAAATGTTGTATCAAAATTCGTGTTAAATGTATTCATAATTTAAAAAAATATACAAAATCGAGTGTAGGGCAACAGGACCACCGACAAAAGTAAAGGCAGAATCAGGTGCCATCGAGGAGTTAAGCATCCTCTATTGACCGGTTACACCCACCGTGAGCAATTAGTCAAATGATAAAAATGGGATTGCCAATCATGTAATCTAAGTAGGAAAATGGACTACAAAGGGTATGAAACAATCAGTCCAACATATGACTTGGTGAAACTTTGTAATTGCAAACAAGGGTCATTATAGCGACCGTAGGATTGCGAAATGATTACTTTAAACGAGCTTGTTTGTATAACTCTGCAATCAATACTCTATATTTACTACCACCAGTCATGCGGTTCCAGTGCGCGGTTGGATTTTTAAGTGCTCGTTAGAAATCATGATGAGAGTTTGACTACCTGCTTTATTTACATCTTGGTAATATGTAAATTTGAGCTATTAGTGTAATATCACAAAGTTCATCAACTTTTATGAGTGAAATTATTTCCTATACATGTGTTATTGCTATGCTATAAATATAAAAGTAATGAAAGCGATTCATTGAGGAAACTTTAACATATTAGCATTGAAATATTTTAAATTGAATAACACAACGTGTTGACGAATATATATTTGCAGGACTGTTTCATGTAAATTTGCATAATGAAAGAACACATGTTTGTACGTCCTTTGAAGTTTTTCACTTGTACTGAGCGTCACCAGATACAAAGGAGGTGCCACAAATTTTACACATATGTCTTGCGCTCAGGACCAAACAGTTGGTATTTTTATTGTGCCAACCCCTATCGAAACATGGTTCATTGGTCTTATCTGAGAAAACCCATGGCTCTTTACTACTCAATTTTTCTCCTCCTTGGCGAATGAAACATTCATTGCCTTTCTTTGCGTCGTCAGTGTGATGTTGCCAGTCGTCAATTACCATCGCAAGTAAAATAATCTAAACCGATGCAAAACCGACCTCATACATGTGCAATACGCTTGTCTTGTTATATCTGGGCACCCAAGAACTGGCAGTGTAACTAAAGCTTTGCGTTGCAACTTTTTTGCAGTGTTTAGTTGTTTTGTTTTATAGTGACGGGTTGGGAATAAAAGCAAATAAAGCAAAATGTTTGTAATGCAAGATTAATCCGAAATATACAGAGAAATTTCAAAAATGTCAAGTATATACGCTAACTTATTATAACCCAGATATCCATTTATTAGGGCCCCCATGAAATGCGGGTGCCTATAGTAAATCATACTGTACGTCCGTCCGTCCGTCCGTCTCCTGTCTGTCTGTCTGTCTGTCTTTCTTGGTCTGTCTGGTCTCACCGTAGTCCCGTCGTCAATAATTTCGTTGTGATGCAAAACTCAAAAGGTGTTTATCGTACAGTTGTAACTTTTTCACAATTGTACTCTACATAAGAGGCAGAAGTGTATAAATTCTGGGTTCCGTTCGTTCCGTCTAATTCGGTCTGTCCCGTCAAACATTTTCGTTGTGATGTGATACTCAAGATGTGATGCGATACTCACAAGTTTTCATCATACAGTTTTGAAACTTTGCACAATTGTACTCTACATTAAGATGACAGCAGATGTATAGAATTCTGGGTTCCATCCGTCCGTCCGTCTGTCTCTTCCGTCAACATTTGTCTGTAGTGATGCGATGATGTTGTTGAACCATATTTTATTGACAATAATTGCCAAATGGATTGGGCACAAGTTTCATAAACTTAGATTGGCCCTCTCCCATTGCAATAACTCAAAAAGTTTTTATCGTACATTTTAGAAAACTTTGCACAATTGTACTCTACAATAAGAAGTAGAAGTGTATAAATTCTGGGTTCTGTCCGTTCGTCTGTCGATCAACATTTTTCGTTGTGATGCGATAACTCAGATGTGATGCGATAAACTCAAACAGTTTTTATCGTACAGTTTTGAAACTTTGCACAATTTTACTCTACAATAAGAGGCACAAGTATATAAACTATATTTGTCAACATATTTGAAAACTATTACATTTATGGAATTATTTCTTTACAGGAATATTTCCATATTTTGTTTACCTGAGGTTTGCTTCGATCGAGTAAAATTTCTTGAAGTATTTGTTTCAAGAAATGATATTCAGTGTGTTAATGATATGGATATTGAAATTCACAATTTAATATAGTTTAACAATATACCAGTACTAAACATTTCTGTATCAAATACAGATGTCACTGTCCTTTGATAGCCCTCGGCGGCCCCTTGCTGGCCATGTCAGTTTTCTAGTTCAGGGTGTTTTGCTAGACGAAACAAAGACTGTTTTACGCGATAATCCAGTATAAATTAAATAATTGAAATTGAAACTGCAACCCTGCCAGTGTTAAAAACTATTGAAAGTAAAAGTTTCGAACGGAGCGGAATCTCCTAACACCTTTTTTCATTAGATTCTCAGTCTGTCTGTATCAGTTCTACTGTGTATGTTTTTAATATGAGGGTTATCTGCATCTCAGAATTTGTCTCTATGAGTTTCTTATGTATCACATTTTTCAAATTTGTTCGGATGATGTTCCTCTCTACCTTAGTATTAATCTATTTGTGTGACGTTATTCGCACGTGAATGCAGCTTTACACTGCAAGGAATCATTTAATTTATATTTTTCAGGTTTGGTTCAAAACTGTGCAGTTTTTTGTTTAATTCTTCTATGTAACTTGGATATATTTCAAGCTTTGTTGATGACATTATATCTGTTTTCGGCATAACGGTTGTAAATTTACTGTTTTGGGGTGAAATGGGTTTCAATTATTTCTGCTATTTTTGAATAGCTTTTAGATCCTCGCTACAATCATTTTCGGACAATAAACATCTCTTCTCGTTGTTTCTCGATGAACACCCGAACCTGTTATTGACAACAACTGAATGAAGTTTGCGCAGAATAGAACTCCTCTTCCGTTGAATGGCACAGGCCTAATCTATGATACTGGTCGACATCCATATTGAGATGGCTGTACACATTGCCTGAAGTCGACACTATAGTATTGCCGTTCGCTTTTTATGGATTGAATTTTCAGCAAAATCATATTGTTGACACATCTGACGATCTAATAGGTCAAATTCGTCACCCGTGAATGTTTTGCTTCTGGATCCCCATTGTCAGCCGCATGACCGGAAGATGAGGGGAGGTGAGGAAATCCACTAGTGCAGTTGGACTGGCTTGTTTCGTTGCCTAAATGCATAGTATAATAACATTTGTAGAAATACATTACATTATGTAATTTTAAACATAATTTGATATGGAATATGAATAAGAATCACCTTTGATATCAATGAAGTTGCAGTTACCGAAGTTCTGTTCCTGTTGTGATACAAAATGAATAATATTTTGTTAATAGAATGATGGAAAATAATCCGACAATTAGATAGAGAAATAACATGTTTAAAAGAATTTAATACATGATATCTTAGACAATCTAGATATATTTGTGAATCCATCGTAAAATATGATTAAAAAATCGAAATAGTCTTGTACCTCTAATATTCATATGCATTAAAGATATGTAGCCGCAACCAAAAGATATATGCTTTCAAGAAAATTGAATGTTAAAGATTCCATTAAATTGCAAAGTAAGTATCCTTTAAAGTAATCAGGATTATTGACATGGAATATGTAAGATAATCCACATTAATTTAGTCCAACATTGGTTTAGGCGTGTTTAGCCCATTTCTGTACGCTCTATCTAACACCCATTCACCATCCTACGTAGCTTTAGCTTAAAGCCTTTCACATCCGTTTTATTCCGAGCCATCACGCCTTCTTTTTGCAACATTTTCATGTAAGTTTACTAATTACGAGCTTTTTAGTATGTACCTCTAACACACAACCAAGTTTCCTGGGGTATTATTGTTTTTGACCCATTAGTCGTCCGTTGTGTCTCATATGTTCATTGATTTTGCGTACTGGTGTATTACATGTCGCTTTGCAATACCTCTCATTTGTTGTTAGTTTTCTCTGAATTTTTTTTTTCGTGGTTGTGTTATGGAGCAGCTGGGGTGGGTTTCATTTTCTAAGCACCTGTTTCAGGGCAACATAATTTTTGGGATGGGGACTTGGTTTAATATCTGGGCTTTTCCGCCTTATAGTAGGTTGCCGCCTCAATAGCCCCGCGTATTTCAATTGTATCTTCATTTTGGCAGATATAAGCATTAAATGCTTCCATGGGGATCTGTTGAGCTTTGTGATTTACGAGAAAGGAGGTGGGGAGTTGGGGTAAAGACGGACTTCCTTCCATACAGTGATTTCTGTTTGTTGGCATGTGTCCTTGATAACTCTTCATGTGTTGAGGGACATCCAAGTCCTTATTATAGTAAAAGCTCCATTGTATATATTCAATGGAGAGGGTTTTATCAGGGTTCTCATTAGCGCAAATTGCGTATATATGCAGCCAATGGGATCTGGACTCAACATCGTTAAAACGGTGTTGTCCGCGGACTCGTCTGAGGACGCATCCCGAGAGCGAGAAAATTCGACCAATTTTAAAGTCTGGGGATCAATCTACAAAACGTCTGGTTAAAAAAAATTACCAATTTCATTGTCAGAAACACTCTTTTAACACTTTGTAGTACGTTTGGACATGTTTTTTGAGGTATTCGTAGAATACTACTTGGGTGATTTATCTTGTTCTTGTTACGATGAAATTAAGTAACTCCTTAGTAGCCATCGTAGCTATGTATTTTTACATGTTTCATTTTGTTTGATGCAATGTACTAGTAAATCAGTACTCAGCCTTATTGTTATGGGACTCTTCACATTTAGCTGGGACGCAACCTTTCCAAAATCGTGAGTCCGGGCTCAATATTAAAAATCCTAGCGAGAACCCCTGGTGTTATAGTGGTCAGCGGTGTTATAGGTGGGAACGTGTGGATTGTGAGCGCACTCTCTTAGGTTCTTAAATTTTCTTTGTATTTGTTAACAACCCCTGCTTTACCAATTAGGGCAGTGCTTCTCCTATCTTTTCTTTCAAGCGTAGATCACTTCGTGACTCTCTCTCCTTACTGGTTTGCTCTGGAACTTGGTAAGTCTAGTCTGTTAAGTAATTTTTGACCTATTGTCTTTATCCTAGGTATTTTTTGTAACTTCACCTAGCCCCAATTTTGTGGGGGACATCATAATCGATGTCTGTGGCGGGGGCTGGGGAGACTTTTGTGGTATGTAGGGCCATCCACTCGGCCTGTTGTCTCCTCCCATCATGCCAAAAGCATGGGGGCGTTGTTCGTAATGTGTACACAGATTTGCCAAATAAAAGTTAATTGGCAAATCTTGAACCAAAGTACGTTGAATGGTAATCCTGTTATTATCGGGGTTACGAAGTATGTTAACAAAAGTACTTGGACCCCCTCCACCTTTACAAAAGGAGGGGAGGCTCTACGGGTTTACAAAGGAAAGGCTGGGGGCTGGTTTTTAGGAGACGGGTTATGAGGGTGGGGCTTCTTACTACGTACCCTGTCCATCAGTCGTTGTAAAAGACTGGGGATCTGTCACTTGCATACAAAGCTTGGACACTGGTTTGCCCGTAAAATTTGGTAATTCCAGCTGTCCTCCCCAGCCCTCCACAAAATTAGCGGCCTAAAATTTTTCCACACAGGATGTTGTTAATTCTATTATTATGTTGTCAATTAAATTGCTGAAACGTTATATGTGTTGTCTGTGTTTACGCCTAAAGACAGGAGAGTATTCTCATTAGGTTTCAAAGTAAGCAAGTAATTAGTTGCTTGTATTGGTCCAGTCTCCGCTGATCTTCGTTTGTCTGCTCTGTCTGTTGGGATCTTAATAATCAGGATTATTGACATGAATATGAGATAAATCCACATTAATTTAGTCCCAACATGGTTAGGCGTGTTTAGCCCGATTTTCTGTACGACTATCTAACACCATTTCACCCATCCTACGTAAGCTTTAGCTAAAGCCTTTCACTTCCGTTTATTCCGAGCCATCACGCTTTTTTGCAACATTTTCATCACCCCCCCCCCCCCTTTTCACTTCCAATGTAATATGTACATTGTCTTGTCTCATTTATCTGCGTTCAGTATTTATATTTCAGGTTGCTAGCCAGGTCGTTCTGCTGAATCCGACTTCTTACCGGACGGGATCTGATTTGTGTGGCCTTGTGTAGCCTCTCAACATAGAGACATTTCTCATAATCCATACAAGTGATTCGCTCTTGCTGCTGAATTTATGACGTTCGACCTTTTTTTCTACTGTTGTAATGTCTCTCTTCGACATATGTATTACTTAATTTTTATTACAGGTCTTTTACTGGGTTTTTTTCCTCCTTTGCGCTTCTTGGGGGGGGGGGGGCTGGGGAGACTTTGTGGTATGTAGGGCCATCCACTCGGCCTGTTGTCTCCTCCCATCATGCCAAAAAGCATGGGGGCGTTGTTTCGTAATGGTGTACACAGATTGCCAAAATAAAGTTAATTGGCAATCTTGAACCAAAGTACGTTGAATGGTAATCCTGTTTATTATCGGGGTTACGAAGTATGTAACAAAGTACTTGGACCCCTCCACCTCTTACAAAAGGAGGGGGAGGCTCTACGGGTTTACAAAGGAAAGCCTGGGGGCTGGTTTTAGGAGACGGGTTATGAGGGTGGGGCTTTCTACTACGTACCCTGTCCATCAGTCGTTGTAAAGACTGGGATCTGCACTTGCATACAAAGCTTGGACACTGGTTTGCCCGTAAAAATTTGGTATTCAGCTGTCTCCCCAGCCCTCCACAAAATTAGCGGCCTAAAATTTTTCCACACGGATGTTGTTAATTCTAGTTATTATGTTTGTCAATTAAATTGCTTGAAACGTTATATGTGTTGTCTGTGTTTACGCCTAAGACAGGAGAGGTATTGTCATTAGGTTTAAGTAGGCAAGTAATTAGTTGCTTGTATTGGTCCAGTCTCGCTGATCTCGTTTGTCTGCTCTGTCTGTTGGGATCTTAAATTAATTCCAAAGACTTCCACGGCTCTTATCCAGTGCAAAATTAATTGCTTTTATTTTACCTCAATTACAAATAGATGACAATAAGTGTTACAAAAGTGAGACACCCTGCCAATGAAGAAAGCAATGATGGTGTTTTCAGTATCGGAATTATCTTGGTAGGAATTATTTTGGTTTGTAGTTTCTGTAAACAAAAATAATTACATCCTTATCAAATAATACAAACTATGAAAATAAATGTGTTAAAATTTGATAACAGCTGTCTGATACGGTACCCATATGTGACTTATTTAGTTTATATGATCATTTTAAAATTTGTTCATGGCGAATGTAACTGGTCAACAGAGGATCTCTTATTCTTAGTCTCCACCCCTTTGTTTCTAGTGAAAGTGCCTTACTTTCAATTTTCGTATTCTTTGCTTTAAAA
>CAJDSM010044790.1:0-11853 GCA_903981925.1 Ostrea lurida
ACGTATAAAAATATATACATACCACCAGCGGCGCACCGCGAGGGTGTTCACCGCGTACGACAGATCACTCCGAGGTCGATTGATCGCTATACCTAGTGTGTTTGACTTCAAGTTACAATCGTCACTTTCCTTTTCTATGTAGTAACGTACCACTATCACCTGCTTATGGTGTATATGTCTCGATGATCCCAGTTGATTCGATACGCAAGAGCATGCTATGCGTATGAGGACTTTTTTAAAGCGAGGCCAACTACTAACAAAAAGTTGATGTTGCAGGGTTATAACGAATCTCGTTTAAAGTCATTATTTCGCAAATTTACGGTTGCTATTACGAATTATCACTAAGTCACATGTTGACTGATTTATTTCGTACTAGATTTGACGACGGGTAACCCCGTTTATTTTTGTTTCGACTACGGGCTCACGGCGGATGTGACCGGTCAGCAGAGGATGCTTACTCCTCCATGCACCTGATCCTGCCTTCGCTTTTGTCGGAGGTCCGTGTTGCCCTACACTCGATTTTGTAATATATGTTTTGGGGACTATGATCACGTTTAACACATTGTTTTACTTCGCCAAATTAAATCACATTAAGGTGTTAATATTTAGTTGATCTAAGTAGTTTTTACATGTAATATATGGTGCGAGCCATTTACCCTAGGAAAAATGTTCAAAGATAGAAACGTATTTGAGAAATTAAAAAAAAATCAATATTGCTCACTTAAATTAAATCAAAACATGCAAATAAAGAGTTTAGTTAACTTACTGTGCGTTCCATCTTCGCAAGCCAAGTGTCCGATTCGCTTATCGGACACTTGGCTTGCGAAGATGTGTGCATTCAAAATACCTAGATTTCTAGCCTAGCGGCGAGGCTAGCTGTTATAGCTACGATCTTGAACGCAGCCCTGCAAAAACCACTAACGGTATATGTACCGTATATGATTTATATGCTAACGCCAGCAATAATAAACGAATCATTAAATAAGATTTTCATGTTATGCATGAGTCACCTAAATGGAGACATGTATTACAGCAACCCCGTTAGCCTGGTTCCCGAGGCCTTCCGACCAGGCTACAACCCCGTGTGAGTCCGGGTTAGTATAGGTCCTCAGTATCCCTTGCTGGTCGTCGACTAATTGGGGGCGGTCCTTTAAAGGGGCATGGACACGTTTTGAACTAAAAATATTCAAATTTTATATTGCCAATTTTAATGTTTACAATGCTTTACTAAGGTATTTCTAATGGTCAGGAAAATTTTTAACGTCATCTGTTGACTTCCAGGTGAGATATAGCATTTACAATTCTTTGTTACATGTATGTAAACAAGTCCCGAGCCATGATTTTGCTTACATATATTGAATATGCTACTAAACATTCCATTTAAAGCAGATTTTTTTTTCACATTTGAAGTTCATTCTAAACACAATTAAACTGTGTCTAGTGTTTCTCCCATCTCATATTGTTTTAAACATGATATTTTCTACGAAGCAATATTTTTGTAAACATAAACAAGGCTCGAGCTTTGTTTACATTGCAAAGATTTGTGACCGCTGTATCTTACTTATAACTCAAGAACTGACTTTCAAATTTTTGCTGACCACTAGAAATAATTCGATTAAGCATTTCAAACATCAGAATTGGCAATCTACAACTTGAACAATTGTACATGTAGTTCAAAACGTAGTCCATGCCCCTTTAAATAAGACCGCAAAAACCGAGGTTCAGTGTCACAGCAGGTGTGACACTAAAAAGATGGCTATCTGCTCAAGAGCTATATGAGCTGCCGAACACTTGTAAACTTAAATTTGCAGCCCTCCACAGGCAATATCATATGAATGAACTATTTTCAAGAGGGATGGTTTTACATTTTATATGTATATAATCGATCAATCTATTGCAGCACCATAACTAAAAAAAAAAAATCGGCGAAATGTTTTAAAAGAAGTACTTGTAAACATAATCTAGACACACAAGTGAACTAGTATTTTATGCATGCATGATGATTATTGTTTGTAAAATTCCAATTATGCGATCATACACCAACCTGCTGTGTCAAGTCCAATGCCATAAGTACGTAAACACACAGAAAAAGATCATTTACGAAACACTCGGAATAGTTGATTTAATTAAGAACCAAATAAATCGGTTGAAACAAGTTTGTGTAATGTCTATACTTCCCAAATTTCATTGCTGACTGAAATATTCGCGTGACAATCACAAACAGTTTACTGTACAGTACAGAGGGCAAGTCACACTGCATGTAGTTGTATTGAGGCAATCGGAAATCCTCGGCTAACTTCGCTATACGCTCCGTATACACAAATCCTCGGCTAACTCCGCTACGCTCCGTATACACAAATCCTCGCTATACGCTCCGTAATCGGAAATCCTCGGCTAACTCCGCTATACGCTCCGTAATACACAAATCCTCGGCTAACTCCGCTACGCTCCGTATACACCTCGGATGTGAATGGTGTAGGGATATGCATCGATTTGATACATTTCTCCGCCGGAAGTACCTGTTCACTCATTCCACTCCGCTTGGAACTGTTCCTTCGGCTACAGACGACTTTCTCGCATTGATGCAGTTTAGAAAAAATGGACTTGACATTCACTCAGGGAATAATTGTAAGTTATTTGCAACCGTTTACATACTGATATAACGGTCGTGTAATTGGAGCCGACGAAACGTATATTTTGTTTTGAACACGTGAATTCAAAATATCCAATATGGCGACAATCCGATCACATCCGAGTCAGTGTGCGAGGTAACGAGCCACGCGCGGAGTTCCGAATCGTGTGTGAGGTACATGTACGAGCCACGCGCGGAGTTCCGAATGGTATTGAGGAAGAGTTACATAGATATGAGAAATACAGTGAAACTTCTTGAAACCGGCCCCGGACAGAATTTATTTCTTACAAGACTGGTCACTTCTAAAAACTGGACACCGTTCACTTTTTAAAATCACATCGGGCAACATATTTACCAGTCATTTTGTTTTAGATTAGAAAACAATGACAAGAAAGGCGTGTGTACCACACATACGCAAATTAAAATAAATTGTTTCACTAGCTCGTTTATGCTATGAACTCTTTAAGTGATATATGTACATTTTAGTATGAATAATCTTAAGATATTTAAGGGGCTTTTTAAGAAAACAATATGCTTTGATTTATCCCCTAGTTTTAATTTGTGGTAGATAGGGTACAACTTACAATAACGCACGCACGCCCCCCCCCCCCCCCCCCAGTAAGAATAGCAACAACAACAAACAAAAAATACCAACCCACCCACCAATGGGTGAGTGTGAAAAATCATGATGTAAGCACGATTGCATGATTTATACTTTTCCACTAGACTGTCAGTGTGAGTATCTCTCTCTCTCTCTTTTTGCTTATGGCGGGTCTCTTATTCATTATCCTCAAATTACTAGTAGATACACAAAATATCAACTCAAATGAATCTTAAAATAGCATTTAATCAATATGTATCATTAAATATCTTCAAACATCTCAATTATTACATATATATGTGTGTGCATGTATATCTTCAAAAAACAATAATAATCCATTTTGCAGTGCTTGTAACAATGACGTCAACGACCAAACAAGCGGGAGAGGACCGACATCTTGTTTCTTTTCTCCTTCTTTGTTCTCTTCTTCTCCATTTTTGCCTTCTGAAATATTTTACATTCAATCATTTTAAAATGCAAAGATGTCTTTAATATTGAAAATATATTTATTGCACATTGATTTAAAATGAAACAAAAACTCACTTGTTGGCAAGACATTTGTGGAACCTAGACCAAATCTCTGTAATCCTGAGAGATTTGACTGAAAACAAGTGAAAATGTATATAGTGAACCTTAGTGTTTGTTATATTATGAAATACAAACATGTGGAGGATATTGTAAGATATATTAAAAAAAACAATGTAACTTTCACGTGTTTTGAGAATTACCGGTGGACTATCGCCATCCAGCGTATCATCGACAGGTGGCTCAAACTCATTCATGGGGTTTTCTCTTCGTCCATCAGCCTCTGTCCTTACATGTACTTCATCCTTCTGCAACACCATTTTCTGGAGGAAGTTATGATACAGAGTGTAAGCATGATGCATGTAGAGTAAAATCAAAATTAATCTGTACTCAGAAAAGCATCCTGCTTTGAATTACCGGTGTATCGCCAAGCAGTGTGTCGTCCGGTGGTTCAACCTCATTCATGGCATTTTCTCTTAAGTGTTCGTTACTCTCTGTCCTTATTTCATCTCTCTGCATTTTCTGGAGGAAGTAATGATACAGTATGTAAATGTAATGCATGTAGAATAAAATAAAATATAATCACTACTCGGAAAGCATCTTGCATGTACTCGTGTTGAGCAAATGTTTACAAGGCACTGCATTATTAAATGTAATAGGCTACCTGCAAAAAAATCCGTCTAGGATCGTAGGACTCGTCATCATCCTGATGTAAGGATGATATTTTCAATTTCCTGTGAATAGACACAAAAATTTGATTTGAAAATGAAATGTTATTACATAACACCTCGTTATTACATAACACCTCAAACTTACAGAGTGTACTCGAATGTCAATACTTGCAGAGTGTAATACTCTGCTGTAGCAACATAATCAAATTCAGGGGGACTTACTTCCGCGATATTCTCTTCAGCAACATGGCTGTGCGGTGCAGCATCCTGTATGGGGATATCTTCCATGTGCTCCTCCTTTAATTAAAAAAAATATCATTACCTCATTTCGTTTTCCTTCAGTTAGTAAACATTGTTCTAATGTAGAGCATTTTATTGTGCTGAAAATTCTAGAACACTAACCACTAAGACGTCGAGATTAGGATGAAATTTCTCTCTCCTCCACTCTCTATTAAAACAGTAGTGGATAGCATCATCAGGAGCGAACGGCTGAAATTTGATTTGAAAATTAATTTACTAGAACTAAGTAATATCTTTGTCAAACTTTAATTCTCAGTAAAGCAATGAATTAGTATAGTGACATACCTCTAGATATGGCAGTTTTCTCCCCAACCACTCCACTAGCTGCTTCCCGCTTTTAAAGTCGGGCTTTAACCCTTCTTCCCAGATCTCTTCCTTATCTGTTTCGTCTTCAACATATTCATCAACTTCATCTAGATCTTCATCCATTTCCTGCGATAAAACCCCACATATTTAGATTACAAAAAATATAATAAATGCAGGGGAAAGGAACCATACACCCGTTGTGCCTTTCCTAAATACAAAGGATTTTACCAGATTTATGTATATGATAGGAGGAAAATTACTTGGAATTACAGGTTCCATATCTGGAAGAAAAATTTCCTACTTTACTATTCATACCTAACTGCATGTCCAATTTTACCAGAATGATGATAGGAAAATAACTTGCCATTAAAGTTTCCATTTCCGGAATAAATTGATATTGCTCATCTCTGGTCCAGAACCGGAAATAGTACTGATGGACCGCATAGTGGGATTCAAACGGCTGGAATGATACAAAATATTTACAAATATTCACAGTAAAATCAAAGATTTAGAATAGTTTTAGGAGTATTCAGTATTCCCAATACCAATCATTTCCTTATTAAAATTTTTACTTTATAAATAATCATATTAAAATGATAAGCGTTTGCTTTATACCTGCAGGTACGGAAGCTGACGATCCAGCCATTGTAGATATTCAGTCCCGTCCCTAAACTCCGATTTCATATCCTCATCCGTTATTTCGGGACTCTCTTCATCAATTGAATCATTTTCTTCTGTTTCCTGTTTAGATAATACTTCAAATTAGACATTTAACAAGGAATTCCATAATTTTTCAAATAAATCTATTAACGTACATGCTCTTTTATCGAGTCCCTTCAGAACCACTAAATCAGATCAGATTTGATGGTTGTTATACCTCAATGGTCTCTAGCTCCACTGGATACTCTCTAAGTCGCCATAGCTCTCGTCGGATGGTATCCTTGTCCGGATTATAGATCTAGAAAGATAAGAACACATGTAAAAGAATTAGAAAAAATGTCCATCAGGACTGACAATCATGTAGGCCTAAAAAGGCATTTGTACGCCACACAATACCTTGGACAAAAGTTCTCTCTGAACATCGGTCTCTTCATTCCTCTACAAAAATCAAATTCTTTATGTTATCGTTTACTACTGAAAGTTTATACATATATACAAATTCAGTGTGGAACTCCGTAGAAATTATGAATAATTGTTTCGGTAAGTGCTTATAGGACCTACTTGATAGTCCCCCGCTCTCAACTCCTTGGCGTCTAGTTTCTTTCTGAGTTCCTCGCTGTCACTCCTTTCTGTTACAGAAGCCTTGGTAAATGAATGATAATATTGTATAACAATAGTAAAGTCATAAAATCATAGCAAACATGTTGCATAAAGTTTTAAAATTCAGAATTCACTTTCACACTTGTACATATAAAATGGCGAAGTAACAAAGTATTAAACGTAATCATAGTCCCAAAAAACACATACAAAATCGAGTGTAGGGCAACACGGACCTTCGACAAAAGCGAAGGTAGGATCAGGTGCCATGTAATTTGTTTTTTAACATTGAAGAATACAATGTATATAAAATGTTCATATTGACATCTTACCATCATGATATCTCAAGTAGGAAATGAACAAGTACAATGTTGTGCCTCTCTGTTTATTTGTTGTGAAGCTGTTGATACTTCCCTGGATGCAATTATGACGTAACAATATAATGTCGTCGAAACATTGAAACTGTGACGTATTCAATTGTGATGTAATTAATATGGAAATTCGTCGGTTTTAAAAAATTTCATTTCATAAAAATTAATCCGCCTAATCTCTTCGGTATCATCGCTTCCGCGTTAACGATCGTGCGTTTACAGGGGTGGGTATCTGAGGTGCATTTATTGAAACCTCAGAGGACTAAGTGAAAGGCAATTAATTTTTGGCGGGACACAAATTTGGAGAATTTGGGTGTACATGGTATATACCATTAATTTGATCTTTCAGAAAGTGAAGTCTCCATATGTGCTGGCCCCTTTTTACGTTGAATACAAACTCAAAACGACTACACTAAAGTTAGAATTTTATACATAAACGCCACAAAGAATGATTTCTGAAAACTTCCCTAGCTTTGTTTATTGTCATGTGGAATGATGAAAAATCGACTGATTTCTAAATCTCATACTGGGCAGTTTTCGTCAAGGTTTGTGATCTTTCACAATTATAAACGGGGTGGGCGGGTCTATAAACAGAAAGTTTACGAATATGAATAGACCGCGTGCGATCCCCGTTTGTAAACATAGATCAAATCAATAAACACAAACGTCAATTCCATACTATTTTAATTTGATTTATATACATTTCAATTTGATTTATATAATAAATATTCACACAATTTAGCACAAAATATATCCCTAGAATATAAATGGAATACGATATATTTTGATTGAATGTTAACACCATATGTACCTGCATGTACGCCAGCATGTGTTACATAAAATATGTGATGTGTAAAATTAATTTTAATGAAGAATACTTAGTGGTAAGTCATTTGAAAAATTACTTCATCATTTAAAGTATCATTATGGCAAAACAGTATATAATTATAATTTTTTTTGTCAGAATTCAGTTCTGTTCAAGTTTACCAGCATGACAATGCACATTCTTACATGATGAATTAGATGAAAGATGATATGTTCTGTGCCAAATATCAGGAAGCTGGCCAGTGTGGTTCCTGATAAAAATGTGACAGATATTTAATTGTCCATATTAAAAATATTCCAAGTCGCGTCAAACAGGAAGTTGACATGCGGCAGATTGGAAACTGCGTTACACGATACAGATCTCCATATTGATGTTCTGTGTCAAATATCAGGAAGCTAACCTGTGTGGTTTCTGAGAAAAATGTGACAGAAAAGTTTGTGACGCCGACGACGACTAAAAGTTGCTATGTACTATGTTACTAGCTTGAAATACGGATATGTATTTAATTGCAGTGGTAAAACACAGGCACTTGTTTCAGAAAATAATATATGACGTCTGTATACTAATAATAACACAGGGTACTTAGCTTCAAATGACACCGAATGATACCTCCTTAGGAATGTAGGCCTTTTGAGCTACCAAAGAATATGCATTTGCAAATGTACTTACTACAATTCTCATCTACGACAATTCATCTACAATACCATGTATGGCATGACTGTATTCATTGCCTCTTATCTCCGTAAAATGCATCAAAACGAGTTGACAGAGATGCAAGGGAGAGATAAGGACCGACAACTCTGTGTAAGAGAATGTAATGGAGGTGCTGGTGAAATTTTTCCAAATTTATTTTTTAAAATATACTTTTTAATGAAACACAGCTGATGAGTCCCTTAACCGAACTTATGTTTTTTGGGTTGTAAAAGTTTGGACGGGGATAAATGCCTATGAGTAATGCAGCTAATGAGGAAATCCCATGCTTGAACTTAGACTTGTATATCGTTTGTGGCAGATTTATATGCCATTACATTTAAAATCATAAAAGTACAAATGTTGATGAACTGAATCATGTAAATTTTAACATGAAATAAGAAAATTTATTTTTATAAATATATTGGGGGCCGCCAGCATATGCCATTTCTCTTCATACTTTTGGCGAACTCATACTCCATTTTTTAAAAATATTCCCTTAAAAATTACTGTATTTTATGAAAATTATAATTGTTAATTGATAAGACATCATCTATATACCTATATGTAAGGTTGAAGGACACGGCAAGTTTTTGTTTTTATCCCGTAACAGTTTTTGTACAAATTCTGCTTCGTATGAATATAAAAATAAGTCTGCCAATAAGGGGGCACAATTACCCAGATGCTGTTTGAGCCACTCTCCAATGAACCGCTTGGCGAAGGACCATGGAAACAGATAAAAATGCCGATAAAACAGTGCATTTGCCGATACTTCAAATGTACATGGAAAAAAATATATGCTCGAGATTTTACTTCCTGAAGATGAATTCGTTTCTTTAAAGCAATACAAGCTGTAACTGACGGCAAATAATTTAATTGTAAAATAAAATAACAGTGACATATTTGTAATTGAGAATATGTACTTTTAATGAATCAGAGTTGATTTGAAACGATTCATGAATTACTGGCATCCCGTCAGTAATTCTTGTTCGTCATCTCCGACGCAATGACCTCGTCGGTCACCAGTTCTGAATATCGCAGAAGACAAACACGTTCTACACACGTGTCAGATTAACATGCAAAGAAAGTTATAAATCAAAAGTTTATTTGAGTGGCACATTTGCATAATAATACCTTTGTGACACATAGAGTACTTTTAGTCATTCATGACACAATGCAATATTTCAAAACAAGTATATTTACTCACATCGGTTTCTATCTCTGTATGACCTTGACGTCAGCAACCCGATTATGTTCGGCAATCGTTGCGTTTGAGGCTACAGCGGGTTATTCGAAAACGCTCATTCAATATATGCTCCCAATCAATATTACAAAGCTTATTTTGTGAAAATGTTCACCAGATCTTATTTATGATATTAGTTGTATCGGTAGGTGTTAACTTGTGCATATTCGAGTAGTTGAAAAAATGCCGTCTGTTGAAGCTTGTATTGCTTTAATTTGCAAGTTTATTAATTTTACACCATGACGAGGAAAATTTACCGTGTGTATAGTACACTTCTGTTTAATATTGTTTATAATTTAAATGGAAGTGTGTATCATTGATATTTGACAGGTTCCCAAGTACAACTATATACTAGTGTTTCATGATTTATTTGAATTGCTGAACAGTATACTGATACATACACGTGGATTTCAAGTATAAACAAACCATGATAAAAAAAGAGTGAGTAAAAATAAAAAAAATAAAAATACGTACTACTGCTGTACAATGCAGATTATGCAAAATACAGTAGTGACCAAAACATATCATGAAACTAAAATAAAATGAAGATCATGCAACAGAAAACAGAACAGAGAATAGAAAGTGAAGAATATGTACAAAATATTCTGAAAATGAAAACATTTAAAAGAAGTACAAAACTAGTCTTAGCACAATGCTACCAGAAATCAAAATCCTGCTAAACTCTAACTCATCTGATCCACAGAGCACAGCCTAGGGCAGCAACATTATGCAATAATGAAGCAAAACATACGTGGACTTCTGATGTCAAGTGTTAAAAAAGGCAACCATTGTGAAAAATTTGTTATTCCGGTGTACAAAGATATTACAAATTATTTGTACTGGATTGGGTTTTTTAAAAAAAAAAATTAAATTTTTTTTATTATTATTTTTGAGTTAATGAAAGAAATACGGAACTGTCAGTTTCATGTAATAAGGAGATTATATTATATACCACCTTCTTAAACACAGCAGAGATGAGGTTCTAACTTATACAGGTAGATTGTACGGTAAAAATGCAGATGGATGGACATTTACAACTTTGTAAACAAGATGTTCTCTTAGCTCGTTCATACGTATTATGGTAGAACAAAGACATAGGAAGCAATTGGTAAATTATTAAATTAAATGATTGACTTGAACAGTAAAACATTATTATAGCAAACCCCCAGTCCAGCAAATAACAGTTCACTATACCAAACTTTTATTTATGTCATTTCACTTATATCTGCTATGAAGTGTGAATTACTGTATACATGTAATAAGTGTTAAGTACAATACCCAATCTAAACCCAACCCCCCAACCCCTTACCAACATTAATCTAAATAATTATTTTCTCTTATATTTCTATTTAACTTGACATTACTTTCATCATACAATGAATACATGCTTGTTGAAAACTAGTTGGATACAGATTTTTTTTTAGACCACTTGTTTTCATAATCATTACCAAACATAAACCATCGTCAAGGTCAACGGCTGTTCCATTTAAAGAACCAAAAGGTCAACAATATATACATTAAAACATTATATAAATAATAAAATGTATTTTTGTTGTTTTATTGGGTGATGAAGGCAGCTTGCATTCCAGAAAAAAAAAGATCACAGCCCACGTAGCTGGCATTGTAGAAAAAATTCATAATAAGCATAGTGGGTTATGAGTTTTTCTGCAATGCCATCTACCTTCCTCACCCAAAACAACAAAGAAGGCGTTTGATTGGTAAAACAATCTCTTGGTCAAAGGTGAAATAAAGGAGTTGGGACTATCAGGAAAGACCACAAAAATACTATCCTGAGGGGTTGAGTATCGAGTTTTTAAAGATCGTTGTTTCTGGGACTTTAAAACAATTTCAACTTGTTGCATGCAAATGGGACAATACTAGAAGTATTATAAAAGTACAGATTCTGTTCTGAAGCAAAAATAGAGTAAATACCCGAAAATGCAAGTCATAAAGAAAACGTAAAAAATTTGGAATAGCACATTTTTTAAAACTTGCGCATTTACATAAACTAAACTCCAAAATGTGCCACATAAATAAATCACACACTATAATAACAAAAATAGTAACTGGCAATAAGAATACTCTAAGTATATGAATATTTGTTAGACTAGTTCCAGAAAATATCATGGTAAATTAAATACAAATTATGTAAAACCCAAAGCAATCAAATTTTAAAATAGTTCGCAAATCATAGGACATGCTAAATGGAATAAAACACGCAATTGAGGGTTTGTAAACACCCCCACAGGATAAGGAGCTTCAAATACTGTGACATATGATTATCATTGAGGATACCACATTATAAATCAATACCTGTATACAGGCTTCATACTTCAGTGCACAAACCATACATGTGATACATTGTATGTACAGACTGTACACAAAATTGCACCGTTTTTCAACCCCATATCATTTAATTTTATTTCACGTG
>CAJDSM010044800.1:3509-18964 GCA_903981925.1 Ostrea lurida
CAATTGTTTTAATAGCAAATTAAAAGAAATGTGACCGATCGGACGTTCAAATCCTAAATACAGTTATTACCCCATCATTTCAATTCTGTTTTGCGGGTTTTTAAAATAAGTTTTATAAACCAACCAGAACGTGAAGGAAATCAGCGAGACAGAAAAATAATTAATAAATCATTTCTCTCGAACTTAATATTTAATGTTCGACATATCAGTTTTCCAATTGCAATCGAGACAAACTGCATGATTCTAGTCTTCGAAGGCCGACGGGGAAATGTTTTTGACCAGTCCGATATATTGTATATACATATAGTCATACAATGATTCTGATCTAGAACAACTCTTTCTAGAGCAGTCAGGATTCTGACCCAGAACAGTCAGGATTATATTCTAGTACAGTCGTAGAAACGTTCTAGAGTAGTCAGCAGAACCGTTCGAAGTTCACTTAGAGCGGTAATAAGAACCCTCTCTACGACCGTTTGAAGAGAAGTTAGAGGTGGTCGCATCGTGACATTTGTTATGAAACCTTAATCTAGAAGAAGATATAATTTAAAATCAGAGTCACAATAATGGCAATAGAAGAATTGCTAAATGCTGTGTTTAACCGAGACTTTTAGGAGATCATTGTAACATCTTTATTATTTGCCAATAGTTTAAATCTCTGTTTTATAAATTGACCACTGTACAACATGCCCTGTGTTATCTAATTGGGAGGACATATACACCATATGCTATGTGATAATTCGCATATTGATACATTATGATACATAAATATAGGAAGTTACAATAAGACGAAACATTGTCACAAAGTTGACTTGTTATACCCGTTAATGGTGTATGTTTAGTAAAAATATTCATTGATGATTGTTTCCAGACCCTTTATGTTCTTTCAAAAATTCGAAAGACTTAAGAAAATATTTAATAATTATCCCGAAACTATGCTCCCTGCAAACTTAATGTAGAGCATTTGTACGTAGTTAGATACACTCAGAAAACATCTAGTAAAGAGAACCATAGTAAGGAAGAACCATGAATTAACAAAACACCAAATTGATGCAATAGAGTATTTTTTTATGCACCATTTTGTTTCCAGTAAAGATTCATGTTCTATTTCTATTGCATTTGTGTTTGGTAACCAATACGTGGCTTGTAACAAATATTGTGGCTGGGAGAATGCTTTTGGTTAATACGTTCATATCTTACTTTGCTAGTCAGGATGCCGGTTTGGTCTTCCAGCCAATTTCTAGATTGTATTTTTATCTTAGTATTCACATTTTTCGTCATTTTTAATAAATGATAAAAGGCAAGGATAACGATCAGTGATCATACTCTCGTAAAGTCCTAAATATAATACAAAACAAGATTGGGGCAATCACGGACCCGCTGGACACACCAGAGGTGGGATCAGGTGCCTAGGAGGAGTAAGCATCCCCTGTTGACCGGTCCACACCCGCGTGACCAATTTTTACAACTTAACATGTTTTTATCTGTTATGATTTACTGGGAAACAAACAGAGCTGCAATGTTGCCTTGGACTTGGATAACATGTTTAAAACATAATAAACTACTGTATAGGTGAGTGAATCATCAGTTGTCTTTTGTTGTAAATGGAGTAGTGTGATGGAAATGCCATTCGTTGTGATGCTTGATCAGTTGTTTGTACGTGTAACGAGGTCGTAGCATCTTTGATCTACAATGAACATAATATTTGGGGTTCATCATAATTCATTTCTATTATACTCAGATAAACGAACAGAATATGTATGGAATACACGTACACAGAATTCCACTCTTATTACAAATCTTGTTCATTGCCATACCAGTAGATTTTTTAGCGATAAATTTTAAATTATGCATTATATGCGAGGGTTTTTGAAGATTGTTAGAATTAAGAAATCGCTAACTATTCATTTCAAATCATTGGTAGAGCTTTTCAGAATTAATGTACAAAGTAATCTTCCTATTTCTTTAAAAAAAAAAAAAACGACACCCCCCCCCCACCAAAAAAAAAAAGTAGTCGCTAAAGATTGCGTCTCGCTGAAAATTCACTTGTACGATATTTCAAAATTTGATGGGCAATTGCTTTCAATCTGATATGGTGGCATCTCAACGCACATTGTTAGGTTATCTGTTGATATGTATCGAGATGGACATGGTGGCGTATACAAAACACAATATGCGTCATAGTTTTCCGTAATTCTTGCCAAACAATGTTGTAATCAGTAACAATAACCTGTAAGTATATTCTTGAATTAAAAGCTGTGGAGCATCAATTCCTCAAATCAAATGTATTTGCAATCAGTGTTATAATCTTCACAATAAGCTTTTAAAAAATACAGAATTCCTTCCATCTACACCTTATTGGGTAGATGTAACGTTTGCTGTAATCAACACATCATTGAACATTAAATGCGTTTTGTATCAACATAAAAATATCGTGTAAATTGTAAAAACAGCAATAAAATATTGCAAACGACATAATGTATCAAGAATTCATGCATACTTCCCGTGCAAATTTGAACATGGTGATGGCATAAATAGAAGTGCTTAAGTTAGCTCCCTGAACGTCTATGTATTGTAGCATCCATAAAACAAGCGTCTTTTATTTCAAATTCATAAGTTATAAGTTAAACACGCCATAATGTAATAGTGAGGATACCTAAGACTGTATCGCGTTGCGCAACCACTTCAAGTGTTGCATTCCTCCATTGATTGCTGACACAGTGAGACACTAAATCTGTTGCGTTTTTAACACAAGCTCAGTGTTGAGTGCATAGTTCGCCAAAACTCTCACCGTTCTTTCTTTGCTATGTTCTTTTTCCACGACAATCACTCTTTTGGACAAGAATGTTACGTACTGAAATTGTTGGTGTGGATATGCTGCAACTTGGAATTTGTCCTTGAACATACCTATCTGCAGTTTCGAAATTATTCAATTGATAATTATGTATCCTATATTTTGCTCCTATATTCATTGGAAGTTTATTTAATATTACCAAGATCAAGTCTGATTGATTATCTTAGGGTCTTATTGACGGCATCTATATTACATTTGAGCACTCATCTAACTGTACATAGAAATATTGGAAATTCTTTTGAAAATATTGCCTTCGACAACCAAAAGATATAAAAATATATTAGGAACCACAATAGAATTTACAGATTTTACATGTACAAATGATATTATAGAATATTTTGGAAAAGTATTCTCAAGATCTGCGGTGCGGTGCACATTTTCTGTTTTGTTAAAAATATATCAAATTCATAGGTATATTACAGATTTCACAGACCGGTCCCCCAAAAGGGTACAATGGGGATTTGAAGTTTTGCTATTCTATTATTACTTTGATAATCTTTTCAATAACGATAAGTATACAATACTAATCAAGTTGTGTCTACATTGATTTTCGACTGGGGGGTGGGGGAGAGGGTGATTTGTATATTTTAAAAATTAAATGATCATTGGTCGAAGTCTTATATAAATATACACATCAGAATGTTTTCCGTACCAGGTTCACAATCAAGACAGAGAAGTATCTCCATCAACTTCGATTCTTCCAATAGATAATACCAATGTGTTCATAACTGAAAAAAAATTAAACAAGTACATTATCATTGGTGCTTTTTTATAAATGAAGTTTGTAAATTTTATCTGTTATTATGGGCCACAATAATCAAAATAATAACTTACGAAGTACATCTGTACTTGATTGAATCTAAGTACAAACGGACACAGGAGCATGGAACGTCTCAAATAATATATCTCACAACACTTGAACACTTCTAGGCTTGGTTGAAATTTTGACAACACATAGAACAGGGGAGTAAATAATTAAATGATGAACAATAGAACAGAAATAGGTTAGAATCCCATGGTTAAATTTCAGTCGTTAAGGGACCAATAAACTGCCGAAGTATCAGATACTAAGGTAATGTATATGAACGTAACTCTTTTTGTTTTCAATGTATCCATAGTACGTGTACTCCCTTATCTTGCAAAACCAGAAATGACAAAAAAGAGAGATATCTTGTTTGTTATGGAGAGCATTTAATTCTTACTTGATGCGAAACATTGATTTGCAAATTTCCATAACTTGGGTTGTTTAATAAACATCCATGCATTGTTTTGCATTTCCGCCAGAGATACACAATAACAAAGTTCAAAACAAAAACCGAAAAAAAGATAGACGTATTATTCATGTACGTAAATAGATTCTACCTACGTATGGATTTTTAAATAACCATGTTCATATTATAATAGTACACGTGATTCTGAATTGTACGAACGAAATGCAGGTAAACACTGCGCATGTGTCAAATATTACACAATGATAGTTTTATATGGAACACGAATCCCTCCAGTTAGGGACACCTGGGTTTTTAAAGTTGTTATTTGCAGAGATTTTAATCAAGTGAGACCATCTCTCATATGTATTATTTATAAATATATAATAAAGGATTTTTGACTAAGGCAATGAATTTTAATATTGATAAACTAATTCATACATCTGTGTAGTACCATATAAGATATATACATTACATGTAACATGTATACAATGCAAATTAACATATGCGCAATTAGCTATAGAAATCTCTTAAATATGTGGAGGTTGAAATTTTGTCCAATTCTATTTTAAATAACAACATTTCAATGATAGCATTGTTGCATATAATCAGGAAAGAATTATCCTACGTGATCAAATTACTGTGTGCATAGGTTTGCAACAGCCATATTAAATGCAAGACTACACAAATACCCCTTCAACAGCGTTTAGACAAACTTTGTTTACTAGAGAGATTGTACTTTACCCATTTGCAAGTTAAAAATTTTTATTGGGTCTAGAAAAACACAGTTTTTCGACCCAAATTTATAACATAATACTTTAACATAAGCACGGAGCCATGTTAACAAATCCAACGTAGTTTCGTTTCATTCTGTCCTTTAATTTTCAGTTTTAATGAACAGCAAAACAAAACTTAAAGTCATGTTAAATTACACAAATTATGGTCAATAAGAGCATACTGGTGCATGTAAATAAAAATAAAGATTTCTTAACCTGCATGATTTTGTACCCTAGCCTTGATGGGGTAGAACGCTAAGTCCACGCATGCCTGCTGCAAAAACATTCCAAAATAATGAAAGGCCTACGAAAGCCCAGAAGGTTGATTCAACATTGCAGATTCAAAATACGAGATTCGAAATTTGAATTCCGATTTTCTAAATTCAATACCCAATAGTAATCAATCAAACATAGAATACAATATTTAATTTAAAAGAGAACAACGTCTATAAATCATTCTTTTTCAATGTAAACGACTGTTAACTTTATTTGAAAAAATTAGAACCGGGGTTACCATACCCCGGGTACATATAAAAAACATGTGACAGAAAGGCGGTCCAAATTACTACGCATTTACGGTTGTGCCACAGACTTAAGAATGCGGTGCACATTTTCTGTTTTGGGTTGAAATTCAAATACATGTTTGGTTTCTAACTAATCAAACATAATTATCGGTATAGGCATTTTGAGTTTATTCTTATATTTGGCAATCAAAATAGCACATTAATTGCTACACTGTATTTTGTGCACCAAATGTAAAAAAGAAAAGAAGACAATAAAATCGGAAAGATGTAAAGTTTTTTTTTTTTATAATTATGCTGCCAACTGTTTAAAATCTAATTCTATTATCGATATAAATTACTTACTCTCTTATGCTACGAATAGTCATCATATCAAGGATGCACGAACCTATATTATCTTCCAGTCTTCTTCGACTGTCCCTTAACTCTGTAAATCTCATAGTCATATTTAGAAAGCATAAAATATGTGCGCTCTCTTCTCTCTCTCTCTCTCTCTCTCTCTCTCTCTCTCTTCTCTCTCTCTCCTCTCTCTCTCTCTCTCTCTCCTCTCTCTCTCTCTCTCTCATATGCCATGCTGATTTCTCTCTCTTCTCTCTCTCTCTCTCTCTCTCTCTCTCTTCTCTCTCTCTCTCTCTCTCTCTCTCTCTCCTCTCTCTCTCTCTCTCTCCTCTCATATGCATTCGGATTTACCTTTTATAAATCAGCAATTCAAGAAAATTTTGATATTGATAATTCAATAATTTTGCCCTCCAATGATTATTAGCTTTCTCCAACTAAAGACAATGGATCAGAATTTGAACAATGACCAGACATAATGAAAAGTTAAATGAACACTTCAATTTTAAAAAAACCAATTTATTAACTTAATTACCATATATTAACTCCATATAACTTGTAAATTCTTATAAATGATATCACAATAGAAACAGGAATAAACATGAACCCCAAAAACACAATAGCTGTGATCACATGTACGTAGCCTCACATTCTGAAAGGCGTACATGTAGGTCCTCTGCCTTGATTTGGTAAACAAGTAATCAGTGGTCAAAATCATTAATAAAAAGAATGGCATAAAGTTTCGACTACTTCTAACCTCTCGCCCAACCAGTCGTGGAAAGCAGTCAAGAGAACTGTTCTAAAGTTAACTTAGGAACAGACGTAATGCTGTCATAGAGCAGTCATAGAACTGTTATAAAATTAACTACGAACAAAACGTAAAGCGGCATAATAAGCAGCCATAGAACTGTTCTAAGTTAACTTAAAACGAACTCGAGCGGTCCATAGAACAGCTCTAATCCGTTGTTTTTCGTAGAAAGCTCCGGTCAAAGAATTAAAAACAGCTCTGTGTACTATATTACCGCTTCTGGAAACTGTCATTTCATTTCAAAATTCGGATATCCCTTTGTCAAATTGACTTTTTTTCGTCCACCCCATCGTTGTCTAGTCTAAGACGTGTGTGTCCGTTAACTTCAGTGAAATCAGGTTGGCCGGAAACCGGCGTTATGAAATTAATTGGGGACTGTCTTCTACATAAACACAGAAGAAATTGATTAATTTAAGAAACAGGTGGAAACATTTCGTGCAATTAGTGAGATATATTGAGTATGAACCAGAAGGTATAAAGGGTTTCTCAGTTTGCCATTGGAAAATTCGTATAAGGAGACACCGTTTAAAACTGTGTTCCGTTGAAGATCCAACCGAACAAGCACGAAAACGTATAAATAAAGTTTCTAGTGCAGAATGGCATATTCTCGTTCAATATTCGTGTAATATGCATTTTCTTAATAGCAATAATAAATGAACATTTACCATCGGACGTTCGATCTGTACATAGACCTCCACTTTCAAATTTCTGTTCTTGGCGGCTTTTTTCGCAAAATCGTTTTTATAACCAAACCAGAACGTGAAGGAAATCAGCGACAGAAAAATAATTAATAAATCATTTTCTCTCGAACTTAATATTTAATGTTCGACATATCAGTTTCCAATTGCAATCGAGGACAAACTGCATGATTCTAGTCTTCGAAGGCCGACGGGGAAATGTTTTTGACCAGTCCGATATATTTAATATACATATAGTCATCAATGTCTGATCTAGAACAACTTTTCTAGAGCAGTCAGGATTCTGACCCAGAACAGTCAGGATTATATTCTAGTACAGTCGTAGAACAGTTCTAGAGTAGTCAGCAGAACCGTTCGAAGTTCACTTAGAGCGGTAATAAGAAACCGCTCTACGACCGTTTGAAGAGAAGTTAGAGGTGGTCGCATCTGTAACATTTGTTATGAACCTTAATCTAATGACAGAATATATTTAAAATCAAGATCACAATAATGGCAATAGAATTGCTAAATGCTGTGTTTAACCGAGACTTTTGAGATCATTGTAACATCTTTATATTTGCCAATAGTTTATCTCTGTTTATAAATTGACCACATGTACAACATGCCCTGTGTTATCTAATTGGGAGGCATATACACCATATGCATGTGATAATTGCATATTGATACATATGATACATAAATATAGGAAGTTGACAATAACGAAACATTTGTCACAAAGTTGACTTGTTATACCGTTAATGTGTATGTTTAGTAAAAATATCATTGATATGTTTCAGACCCTTTATGTTCTTTCAAAAATTCTAAAGACTTAAGAAATATTTAATAATTATCCCGAACTATGCTCTCTGCAACTTAATGTAGAGCATTTGTACGTAGTTAGATACACTCAGAACATCTAGTAAAGAGAACCATAGTAGGAAGAACCATGATTAACAAACACCAAATTGATGCAATAGAGTATTTTTTTTATGCCATTTTTGTTTCCAGTAAAGAATTCATGTTTCTATTTTCTATTGCATTTGTGTTTTGTAACAATCCGTGGCTTGTAACAAATATTGTGGCTGGGGAATGCTTTTGGTTAATACGTTCATATCTTACTTTGCTAGTCAGGATGCCGGTTTGTCTTCCAGCCAATTTCTAGATGTATTTTTATCTAGTATTCACATTTTTCGTCATTTTAAATAAATGAAAAGGCAAAGATAACGATCAGTGATAACTCTCGTAAAGTCCTAAATATAATACAAAACAAGATTGGGGCAATCCACGGACCCCTGGACACACCAGAGGTGGGATCAGGTGCCTAGGAGGAGTAAGCATCCCCTGTTGACCGGTCCACCCGCCGTGACCAATTTTTACAACTTAACATGTTTTTTTCTGTTATGGATTTACTGGGAAACAAACAGAGCTGCAATGCTTGCCTTGGACTTGGATAACATGGTTTTAAACATAAATACTGTATAGGGAGTGAATCATCAGTTGTCTTTGTTGTAAATGGAGTAGTGTTGATGGAAATGCCATTCGTTGTGATGCTTGGATCAGTTGTTGTACGTGTAACGAGGTCGTAGCATCTTTGATCTACAATGAACATAATATTTGGGGTTCATCATAATTCATTTCTATTATACTCAGATAAACGACAGAATATGTATGAATACACGTACACAGAATTCCACTCTTATTACAATCTTGTCATTGCCATACCAGTAGATTTTTTAGCGATAATTTAATTATGGCATTATTAGCGAGGGTTTTGAGATTGTTAGAATTAGAAATCGCTAACTATTCATTTCAAATCATTGGTAGAGCTTTTCAGAATTAATGTACAAAGTAATCTTCCTATTTCTTTAAAAAAAAAAAAAACGACACCCCCCCCCCACCAAAAAAAAAAAGTAGTCGCTAAATTTGCGTCTCGCTGAAAATTCTACTTGTACGATATTTCAAATTTGATGGAGCAATTGCTTTAATCTGATATGGAGGCATCTCAACGCACATTTGTAGGTATCTGTTGATATGTATCGAGATGGACATGGTGGCGTATACAAAACACAATATGCGTCATAGTTTTCCGTAATTCTTGCCAAACCAATGTTGTAATCAGTACAATAACCTGTAAGTATATTCTTGAATTAAAAGCTGTGAGCATCATTTCTCAAATCAAATGTATTTGCAATCAGTGTTATAATCTTCACAATAAGCTTTTAAAAATATCAGAATTCCTTCCATCTACACCTTATTGTGTAGATGTAACGTTTGCTGTAATCAACACATCATATTGAACATTAAATGCGTTGTAATCAACATAAAAATATCGTTGTAAATTGTAAAACAGCAATAAATATTGCAAACGACATAATGTATCAAGGATTCATGCATACTTCCCGTGCAAATTTGAACATGGTGATGGCATAATAGAAAGTGCTTAAGTAGCTCCCTGAACGTCTATGTATTGTAAGCATCCATAAAACAAGGCGTCTTTTATTTCAAATTCATAAGTTATAAGTTAACACGCCATAATGTAATAGTGAGGATACCTAGACTGTATCGCGTTGCTGCACACACTTCAAGTGTTGCATTCCTCCATTGATTGCTGACACAGTGATACACGAAATCTGTTGCGTTTTTAACACAGCTCATGTTGAGTGCATAGTTCGCCAAACTCTCACAGTTCTTTCTTTTTGCTGCTTCTTTCCACGACAACTCATCTTTTGGACAAGATGTTACGTACTGAATTGTTGGTGTGGATATGCTGCAACTTGGAATTTGTCCTTGAACATACACTATCTGCAGTTTCGAAAATTATTCAATTGATAATTATGTATCCTATATTTTGCTCCTATATTCATTGGAAGTTTATTTAATATTACCAAGATCAAGTCTGATTGATTATCTTAGGGTCTTATTGACGGCATCTATATTACATTTGAGCACTCATCTAACTGTACATAGAAATATTGGAAATTCTTTGAAATATTGCCTTCGACAACCAAAAAGATATAAATTAATATATAGGAACCACAATAGAATTTACAGATTTTACATGTACATAGTGATATTATTAGAATTATTTTGAAAGTATTCTCAAGATCTGCGGTGCGGTGCACATTTTCTGTTTTGTTAAAATATATCAAATTCATCAGGTATATACAGATTTCACAACCTGTCCCCCAAAAGGGTACAATGGGGATTTGAAGTTTTGCATTCTATTATTACTTTGATAATCTTTTCAATAACGATAAGTATACAATACTAATCAAGTTGTGTCTACATTGAATTTTCGACTGGGGGTGGGGGAGAGGGTGATTTGTATATTTGTAAAAAATAAATATCATTGGTCGAAGTCTTATATAAATATACACATCAGAATGATTTTCGTACCAGGTTCACAATCAAGACAGAGAGTATCTCCATCAACTTCATTCTTCCAATAGATAATACCAATGTGTTCATAACTGAAAAAAAATTAAACAAGTACATTATCATTGGTGCTTTTTTATAAATGAAGTTTGTGAATTTTTTATTGTTATTATGGGCCACAATAATCAAAATAATAACTTACGAAGTACATCTGTACTTGATTTGAATCTAAGTACAATACGGAAACCAGAGCATGGAACGTCTCAAATAATATATCTACACGTAATACACTTCTAGGCTTGGTTGAAATTTTGACAACACATAGAACCAGGGGAGTAATAATTAATGATGACAATAGAACAGAAATAGGTTAGAATCCCATGGTTAATTTCAGTCGTTTAAGGGACCAATAAACTGCCGAAGTATCAGATACTAAGGTAATGTATATGACGTAACTCTTTGTTTCAATGTATCATATTACGTGGTATCTCCCTTATCTTGCAAAACAGAAATGACAAAGAGAGATATCTTGTTTGTATGGAGAGCATTTAATTCTACTGATGCGAAACATTGATTTGCAAATTCCATAAACTTGGGTTGTTTAATAAACATCCATGCATTGTTTGCATTTCCGCCAGAGATACCACAATAACAAAGTTCAAAACAAAACCGAAAAAAGAGTAGACGTATTATTCATGTACGTAAATAGATTCTACCTTACGTATGGATTTTTAAATAACCATGTTCATATTATAATAAGTACACGTGATTCTGAATTGTACGAACGAAATGCAGGTAAACACTGCGCTGTGTCAATATTACACAATGATAGTTTTATATGGAACACGAATCCCTCCAGTTAGGGACACCTGGGTTTTTAAAAGTTGTTATTTGCAGAGATTTTAATCAGTGAGACATCTCTCATATGTATATATTTATAAATATATAATAAAGGATTTTGACTAAGGCAATGATTTTATATTGATAAACTAATTCATACATCTGTGTAGTGACCATATAAGATATATACATGTACATGTACATGTATACAATGCAAATTAACATATGCGCAATTAGCTATAGAAATCTCTTAATAATGTGGAGGTTGAATTTTGTCCATTCTATTTTAAATAACAACATTTCAATGATAGCATTGTTGCATATATCAGGAAAAGATATCCTACGTGATCAAATTACTGTGTGCAAGGTTTGCAACAGCCATATTAAATGCAAGACTACACAAATACCCCTTCAACAGCGTTTAGACAAACTTTGTTTACTAGAGAGATTGTACTTTACCCATTTGCAGTTAAAAATTTTATTGGGTCTAGAAAACACAGTTTTTTCGACCCAAATTTTATAACATAATACTTTAACATAAGCACGGAGCCATGTTAAACAAATCCAACGTAGTTTCGTTTCATTCTGTCTTTAATTTTCCAGTTTTAATGAACAGCAAACAAAACTTAAAGTCATGTTAAATACACAAATTAGTCAATAAGAGCATACTGGTGCATGTATAAAAAATAAAGATTTCTTACCTGCATGATTTGTACCCTAGCCTTGATGGGGTAGACGCTAAGTCCACGCATGGCTGCTCAAAACATTCCAAAAATAAGAAAGGCCTACGAAAGCCCAGAAGGTTGATTCAACATTCGAGATTCAAAATACGAGATTCGAAATTTGGAATTCGATTTTCTAAATTCAATACCCAAAGTAATCAATCAAAACATAGAATACAATATTTAATTTAAAAGAGACAACGTCTATAAATCAATCTCTTTCAATGTAAACGACTGTTAACTTTATTGAAAGATTAGAATCCTGGGGTTACCATACCCCGGGTACATATATAAACAATGTGACAGAAAGGCGGTCAAATTACTACGCATTTACGTTGTGCACAGACTTAAGAATGCGGTGCACATTTTCTGTTTTGTTGAAATTCAAATACATGTTTGGTTTCTAACTAATCAAACAATTATCGGTATAGCATTTTGAGTTTATTCTTATAATTTGGCCAATCAAATAGCACATTAATTTGCTACACTGTATTTTGTGCACCAAATGTAAAAAAGAAAAGAAGACAATACAGATCGGAAAGATGTAAAGGTTTTTTTTTTATAATTATGCTGCCACTGTTTAAAATCTAATTCCTATATCGATATAATTACTTACTCTCTTATGCTACGAATAGTCATCATATCAAGGATGCACGAACCTATTATTTCTTCCAGTCTTCTTCGTCTGTCCCTTAACTCTGTAAATCTCATAGCATATTTAGAAAGCATTAAACAATATTGCGCTCTCTGCTCTCTCTCTCTTCTCTCTCTCTCTCTCTCTCTCTCTCTCTCTCTCTCTCTCTCTCTCTCTCTCTCTCTCTCTCTCTCTCTCTCTCTCTCTCACATATGCCATGCTGATTCTCTCTCTCTCTCTCTCTCTCTCTCTCTCTCTCTCTCTCTCTCTCTCCTCTCTCTCTCTCTCTCTCTCTCTCTCTCTCTCTCTCTCTCATATGCATTCGGATTTACCTTTTATAAATCAGCAATTCAAGAAAATTTTGATATTGATAATTCAATAATTTTGCCTCCAATGATATTAAGCTTTCTCCAACTAAAGACAATGGATCAGAATTTGACAATGACCAGGACATAATGAAAAGTTAAATGAACACTTCAATTTTTAAAAAAACAATTTATTAACTAAATTACCATATATTAACTCACATATATACTTGTAAATTCTATAAAGAATACACAATAGAAAACAGGATAAACATGAACCCCAAAAACACAATAGCTGTGATCACATGTACGTAGCCTCACATTCTGAAAGGCGTACATGTAGGTCCTCTGCCTTGATTTGGTAAACAAGTAATCAGTGGTCAAAATCATTATAAAAAGAATGGCATACAGTTTCGACTACTTCTAACCTCTCGCCCAACCAGTCGTGGAAAGCAGTCAAGAGAACTGTTCTAAGTTAACTTAGAACAGACGTAATGCTGTCATAGAGCAGTCATAGAACTGTTATAAATTAACATCGAACAAACGTAAAGCGGCCATAAAGCAGCCATAGAACTGTTCTAAGTTAACTTAAAACAGACGTCGAGCGGTCATAGAACAGCTCTAATCCGTTGTTTTCTAGAACAGCTCCGGTCAAGAATTAAAACAGCTCTGTGTACATATTTACCGCTTTGGAAACTGTCATTTCATTTCAAAATTCGCATGTGAATAGTCAGTGTCAGTGAAAATGCCGCCTATGAAATTAAATTGACTGTCTTCTTACATAACACAGAGAATTGTTAATTTAAGAAACAGTGGGAAGACATTCGTGCAATTAGTGAGTATATTGATAGAACCAGAAGGTATAAAGGTTTCTCAGTTTGCCATTGGAAAATTCTATAAGAGACACCGTTTAAATTGTTCCGTTGAAGATCCACCGAAACAAGCACGAAAACGTAAAATAAGTTTGGTGCAAATGGCATAATTCTCGTTCAATATTCGTGTATATGCATTGTTTTAATAGCAATAATTAAAAGACATTTACCGATCGGACGTTCGATCTGTAATAGACCTCCACTTCAATTTCTGTTTTGCGGCTTTTTTCAAAAATAGTTTTTATAACCAAACCAGAACTTGAAGGAAATCAGCGACAAAAAATGATAAATAATATCTCTCGATCTTAATATTTAATGTTCGACGTGTCAGTTTCCAATTGAATTAAGGACAAACTGCGTGATTCTAGTATTCGAAGGCAGATGGGGAACTATTCTAGGCCAGTCAGATATATTAAATTTTATAGAGCAGTCATGCAGTGATTCTAATGTAGAACAGCTTTTTCCTAGAACAGTCAGGATTCTGACCCAGAACAGTCAGGAGAACTATTTTAAATTCACTTACAGCGGTCATTAGAACTGCTGTATGACCGTTTTAAGAGAGGTTAGATATGGTCGCTGCAACAATTGTTATGACCCTTAATCCAATGACAGAATATATTTAAAATCAAGATCACAATGATGGCAATAGAATTGCTAAATGTTGAGTCTAATCGAGACTGCTGAAATAATTGTAACATTATATTTGCCAATAGTCTATCTCGTGTTTATAAATTGATCACACGCAAAACACGCCCTGTGTTGTCTAATTGGGAGACAATTGCATATTGATATATAAATATAGGAAGTTGACATTAAAGAAACTGCAGTTTTCTCGTCTGTCACAAAGCTGACTAATCTTTTTAATATACCGGGAACGTGTATGTTTAGAAAATATCAAAATATGAAACAGATGTATGGCATTCTGTTGTCTTCTTTTTTAGCTGACTGGGATACATGTATACCTTAGTAACAAGAAAAGTAATATTTACTTAGATTAAACTCCAATGAAATCAAATAGAGGGACATAACAAGAATTTCCTTCGTATATTGACAATGAATAAAATTCGCATCAAAATACATGTACAAAATATTGTTGGCTAATGCAGGAACAGATCGCCTATGAGAATTCCAAAAGAAGTCACCATTTCCCTTCAATATTCGTCTTTTGACTCCTTATCTGTTTCGATTTCTTTAGTCTGAATATGCCTATGATACATGTATGATACGTACATTTAAGCAAAATTGTAGATCAATCGACGGGTAACAAACGGGTAAACACAAAATAAATTAGAAATATTTACCAGCCATGCCACAGATTGACAATATGGCAGGAAGGTGACCTACATGTAACATGATGTTTTATCAATGTTGCATATGTAGTTGATAGTGAAAAATGATGTCGTATCAATTTCGTAACCTTTAATGTGATGACAATTGGTATGCTTCAAACCCTTTTAAAAAGGTCTTACATAAATTCTGAAGGCTAAAAACGATATTCAATATTAATAGAATCCTTCATTATTACGAGTG
>CAJDSM010044805.1:839-16107 GCA_903981925.1 Ostrea lurida
TAGAAATTTAAAAACTTTTTGCTAATAAACGAATGTGTTAACTACTAGGCCAAGCAAAATTCTACATACAAATAACTCATGACTCCCCCAAACATTATCTAAAATACACTGGGCACGACGTCCTCACGGTTGACCAGGCCCTGATCCGCCTTCTTTTGCTATGATAGTATTACACTCAAACAAGATAATAAAACGGTCAAAAATTACCTATACATGAAAACCTTCATGTAACCTACTCCGATGTATATTAAGTCACTCGGTTTAACTCAACACCATCCGTACAACCTAATTTGTTTGTTTTAAAAATATGAAGGGGGGTACCATTCACTTATCAAGTTTAGTTATAGAACGTTTATAGAACTATATGCCAAACAGTATATTTTAGCGTTTCTAAATGTTGAAAATTGCCAAATCTAATGGATTATTAACGTTTTTAAAAATGAATTATAATGGTTGAAAAAGTAATAAAAAAATTCAACTGTATAAATTAAAATTTCTTTTCTATGGAACAGTTTTGAAAGCTAATCTCCACATCTTTTATCTTTTTTGGAAAAGTCTACACAACCATGTGTAGTATAGATAATTAATATTATACCGTTTCTATTAATACATTACAATTTAATATAGTACAAGTTACATTATTCAGAATTTTAAGAGCTGCAATCTGTGGTGTTTTCTTCTACACTTATAACATGTCAACGTAGATATACTTTTTCTTTCGAATCGTAATGGTGAGTTTATGTCAAGTAAGTGTGCAGGAACAATATTGCTTGTCAAATACCAATTTTGATCTTTTTGACACTTTTTGTATAACCTAAGTATATACTAATAGATCAGCACTATAAATAAAGCAATATAAACATTATAAAATAAAAATAAATATATAAAAAAAAAAAAAAGATAGAGGGGGGGATGGCCAAAACGCTCAGAAAACAAAACTCTAATGACTCACTATATAGAATTGATAAATAACAAAATGATTTAATCTCATTCTGTTATAAAGCTGGTATGAGGTGTACATCATATATAATGATTGTACCCTTTGAGTAACGGAAGGATCTATGTTTGTTATCCATTCGATTGACTCTCCCCCCCCCCCCCCATTTTTAATATACATCTACCTGAATGACTGATTGGAAACACCGCAAACCTCAGTTAATGTGCTATAGTCAGCAAATACACCACTCCATAATGAGCAAACAAAATATAGTACATGTAACTCCCTTTTTGAAAGCCTATTATGATATTAAAATATCAAATTAGATTTATTTTTGTCAATTACATATTCAAAACTTAAATATTAACGGTTAACTAGCTAAGCTCCGTTACTTTAGCACTTGTTGAAACATTAATATATTGTAATATCTCGCCGAGGCTTTCAGTAAGAGTATCTTTAATGTTTTCTGTTTCTGCTAATTCTCGACTAAAACTTCATTTTAACAATACTCAGAGTGGATTGTTTAAAGTTTTTCTTACTTTCAACAAATAAGTGAACAATATCCTATTATTTTTTATCACTATCATAATTTCGTCATGTCATACAGCAATCCACACCACTTGATTTCGAAAACAGTATTATTATTGATTCAAATTATTATCGAGAAGATGTCTGCACGCAGAGCCTGTGATAACCATTCTCCAAATACAATTTAAGTCAAGCAAAAGAAAAATGTCACAAAGACTCCAATAATGATAAGACGCAATTCTCTTATTAGGAATAGACCGTGAATTGTATAAATTATACTTAATCTTATATGAGATGATTATCAATTTGCACAAGTAATATAGCATCATCACTTTCAAGGCTATCTCGCCTGTGGTTATGATTAAGATTGAATTAATGAAAAACTCATGTTATATAACCAACACAGACTCATCGTTACTGTTTTTGATCTAGAGCATTTATTGCTCAATTTTACGAGTTAAATTAAATTGTTCAGCTTGAATTTGATAGATTAAACCCACGACTGGTGAAATATATTGTTAGTATATTGTCTACCTGAGAGGAGTTGAAAGAAACATCTATAGGATTATGTGCAGTCTGCTCATATAAAAATGTAATACTTTCATCTCATTTGTATTTATCAATATACTGACTATCCCCTCCCCCCAGCCCAAATCATAATATTGCCCACTAGTAGTGTCCTAACGTAGGTTAATATGATGGCATTCTAACGTTTTAAACCTCAGTCTTTTCAAGAAACCTTAGACAAGACCATCTCGAATGACTCTTTTAAACAAGAGTGAAAGAGTATTTTTTTAAATAAGAGAATGTTTCCTATTCAGTCGATATTGTTCAAACAAATCGGGAAGAAAATAGCATTAAGAGAGAAAAGTGCCACCATTTAAGAACGGCATTTTTTTTTAAAGAAAGGTAAGACACACTGTTGTCAACAGCTCATTTTGTTTAGTTTGTATTGGGGAAACGACATATCGGGACAACAACCTAATTCCCTAGCACAACCTTGCATGTGAACATCAGCATAGGTTACAAACGTGAAATATTACAGAAAACTTTAAAGCAAAAATGATTGATCAGACCTGTTCCTCAAAGCGAGTCCCATCTGTATACATTTATCCACCCCTCCTCCCCCCCTGCCATATACACAATTACCAAATGCATAAAAAATTATCACTATACCCAAAAAACGAAAGGACACCAAAAACTTTTGATTGACTTACATAATTAATCAGTGATTATTTGTTATTTAGTTATTCATTCGAAAAGTTTTACCAATGACAAATGTAAGTTTGTTATAGAACCATAAAAGTCTTTTGACTATGTTCAAAAACCATAAAATTCTTCATTTATCCCATAATTAGCTCGCTCCGGTGCCTCATCACCGTCGTTGATTCTAGTGATTAGTTATATTCATTTGCTAGAATACTGCTTACTTTCAGCATTTCCAGAACAATATTCTTTGTGTACTCTCCACAAAATCACCAAACGCACTGTTAATGTTTAAAAACAACAATTGTTTTTAGTAAGATATCTAACTTGAGAATGGTAGCTCTGACACTATAATAGCTTTTTAAAAATTCATAATGATATCTATACAAATCTGATTCTCAGAGCACCTTAAGTCTGGTATTGGACATATTATTGCAAATATTTGTTTAGCTTATTCTTTATTCAAAAGGGCACTACACTCGAGCTCAAAATTGGTTCAAATCTGTTAGAATGTCGCATTTTTTGGAGATTTTTACCCTTATGCTCACTTACTATTTCTTTAATTGAGTTTCATGGCACTAAGTTGACCAACGCATTTTTGATTCGATTGCTTACAGAGGCAAGTAGAGCACTTACTCAATTCAATTCTTTTCCTTATATTTCTTGTCACAAATTTTGAACAACCCTGATCCTTGTTTGTTGTTATACATTAAAAAGTACAGAACCACCAGTTTAAACAAGTCACTTGATATGTTCTTTAATGTTATGTATATCAATTCTTAGAGAACTGTCTCTAAAATTTGGTGTCAGAATGAACTTGCTAAATTATGAATAGAACAACAATGCTTGATTTAAAACCGGACCGTAACCATTAACACTAAGCATACAATTTCACATTGATGTAGGGAAAACAACACCTTAGCACTTTCAAGCTATGAGCTCTTTTACCAGATGTATAAATTGTCATAGGCTGTACCTCAAAGACATTCCTAAAATTATCGTTTACAAATAATTTTAATTGCAGACTTTACTAGATCACTACCTAACTGTCTTGCGTCATTTTGATACACCATTATATAATGGAACATAGCTCTCAAAATTATTTAACATGTATGTAGACTCGACCAGAGCACATATTGCTTAAACGATATTATCTTTGAACATAATACATCAGTCTTAACATTACTAGTTTCAATTGGTTTTCAATCCCACTACCGACACGCCTTGTACTGTAGGAACTTCGCTTATCATGTACATCCAGTCTGTTCATGTCTCGACAAATTTGCAGCCTTTCTAAGCGTGAGATCTCGATCCCACATCTTTCCCCCCACCTCACACATATCTTTATGATACTACCCGTCAACTCGGTTTATGCATAACAATCTCTATCACAACTAAACTTTGTGTCATCATTAGATAGAAAATTAAAATAAAAAATAATAAAGATAATCCACCCGCGCTATAAATTAAAATGTTGAATACCTGTTAGTTACGAAAATTTATATTTCCATACATTAGTCAAGTACCTAAACACGATGTACATAAAAACATGTTTGTTAAGGGCTACAATCTCCTATGCTGGAGTAAGATATCCTTTAAATCTCCTCAATTAATAATAACAATGCATGAACTTAGAAAATAGAGCCGATCTTTTACATGTTGACGCATTATAAATCATCAAATTTAAATACGGTTTTAATCATAATTAATTTATACATATTTAATTACATTTCAACGAAATCAATCCAACTTCGCTGTGAAAATTAGTACAATATTAATTATCTTGATTTCAACGCGTGTTGCAAATCTCTTACAATGCTTTAAAACAAGTATGGTCCTCATTACATATAATTTCCGCCAACTAAGAATAATTTCCGCCGCTATTATGGGGGCTTTATAAAACCCCGATTTTCTGAGATTAACAAAACACGAACTACTTATTAATTCTATTCCAAAGGTAAATTTCAAAATTGTTGTATATTGAGTTTAGATGATCCTTAAAAACAAAAACTCACATGACGGGTATGACGGCTACATGTTCACTCATGTCCATTATATCTAACCTCAAAAATTTTTGAGTGTGAAAGTGATGAAACAACATATTTATCAGCCCCCCCCCCCCTTTTGAGAAAAGAGGGCATATTGTTTTAAGCAACCTGATCAGGATCGGTCTGTAATTCATTATGGTTGTCCGCTCAATATCTTTATCGACCCCTTGCTTGATATTTAACCAAACATGGATACAGAGGGTTGCCCTTAAAAGCAGTAGCCATATCACCTAATGATTTTCAGTCACATGGTTAGAAAGTTCAAGATGTCATGTGATAGACTGTCGGGTCTGATAGACCATGTGTTGAACGCTCAATATCTTTTAATCCCATTGTTATAACAACCAAACTTGCGGTAGGATTTCCTTAAGAGAGTAAGATGAATCCCTATTGATTATCAGGTCACCATGGGACCAATTCAAAGTGGTCAGTGATGCTAGGCTGTCTGGTCTGCGACCATGTGATATGTAGCTCGCTCCAATATCTTATGTGCTCTTTGGCATTGATATAACAAAACCAAACTTGGGTAACAGGGCGGCCCTTCAGTGAGTTAGGATAACCCTACTTGATGTTCAGAGTCACATTGGTCAGAAGGTCTCAACCATCGTAATTAGTATAAAAACTGTGTGACGCTCAAATTATCCTATTTGACCACCCATTGCTCTGATATCAACCAAAACTTCGTAGCGAGGGTTGCCCTTAACAGAGAAATAGGTCCTCATTATTTTCACGGTACATGCATCGAAGGTTCACAGGTCAAACACCGCTGCGTCTCATCTAACAACATTGTTTTAGAATGTTGTGCCGCTCAACATCTTTATTACCCTTACTTGATAATAATCCAAACTATGGACATAGTGCGTTGCATGTAAGACCAATGAGAGTGATCACCTAATGCCCAGGCACAAAGATCAAAGGTTCAAGGTCAATCCAAATGTCTATAACCCCAATGTCAAGTTGTCTCGCATCAATATCTTATTACCCCTTTGCGCTTATAGTTCAACCAATCTTCCTATTATAGGGGATGACCTTAGAAATAATATCCAATCCCTGTTCGTTTTAACAGCACAAGCTTAACATGTCAAAGGTCAAATCACTGAGTCTTAAACATTGTATTCTCCCAGCTTCAACGAATCTTTGACCCCTTTGCTTCATATCAAACAACCAAAACTGATACAGTGTTTCCTATAGAGAGTAAAATTCCTAATAATATCATCATTGGCGTCACCATGGTCAGAAGATCAAGGTCCAATCTGATTCGGCCGAATTATCAAGCTGCCTAAAGATTTGTTCATGTCTAGTTTGCTATTTGTGTTCAAAACATTGACCATCTAATTCATGAATGAATATGGGTATTTCTCCCTTATTACTTTATATGATTAGTTATGTGCCTTGATTAAAGCACCAATTCATTAATACCTTTAACGGAATAGCCAATTATCTGAATTTTTGCCCATGCGGAGGGAATTAATGTTATGTTTCTCAAACATTTCTTGTTTTCTTTGGCCTAAGTTTATCAACATACATATATCCTGAAATATAAAACAATGGATTTTTATGTCACGATTGAGAATTTCTGGGTTATGACACTATACAATTATTGCTGTTTTTAAGGTCAATACGATGATTTAGACACCTGAGAAGTACAATATTCACTGAGCCCGAAGGGTGAGGTGAATATTTTACTTCGAAGGTGTCTAAATCATCGTATTGGCCGATAAAGCAGCAATAATTATTTTATAATATGATTAAAATCCCGTAAAGATTTTTCTTTGCTTTCATTGTAGGAAGGTGAATCGATTGATCGCAGCAAGTTGGCTGAGATCCAAAAAGTCAATAAATCCTAATACTCACGTGGAGGTGAATATTAGGAATTATTGACTTCTACTTTGTTGGATCTCAGCCAATCAGAGAGCTAGGAAGTATTCAATCATATAATAATATAGATTCTGTCATACTAATTATCCCCCTATTTTTTATGTTGTCACTCTTCTGAAATCAACAACCAAAATTTGGAACTTAGAGCAACATTCTAGCCATAACTTAGTGTTATACATAAATGTATAAACAAGATTTTATCATTATTTTGTATCCAAATTGTAAATGTTGTTATTTAAAGCATCCAAGTTTTGCGCAGACCTTTTAAATGACTCATTTCATCTAACAATATTTAAAATGAACTTCTAAAATCAACAAACTTTGTGAACAACAGCATGCATGTACCTCAGTTTTTGTTTACACAACAAATAATAAACTCTCTATAATGCGTTTCTGTCATAATGTGTAATCTTAATTCTTATGCCCCCGGACTCGAAGATTAGGGGGCATATAGGTATTAGTTTGTCTGTGGCAAAAGGTTAAATAAATATATCTTTTACTCCATAAGAGGTATACCAAGAAGTCGTATTTGGTATGTGTACTCATTGTGACAAACCACCAAAATGTTAGACATTATGACCTTTACATTAACCTTTGACCTACTTTTAGAATAATTCTAATATAAGTAATAGATAGTAAGCATGTGCATCTTTTGTGAGACCTTTTCATTGGAACCAGATTTGTTGACCTTAAGGTCATACGCAACGTTCGTTACATGTATAATTATGTATATATTTTATACAACTATTCTTAATATAAAACAATACCCTTAGATAGTTCTTTGAGAAAAATTTAGACCACTATTTTCCTGTTTTTGAAAATATCAACAGTTCTATAAGAACGTTAATTATGCACAATTAATTCATACTTGAATTCTGCATACCTCCCTTGGGAGAATGCAAATGCAATGCACCTGTACAGTATACCACGGGCGGATTTAGAGGGGGGGGGCAAGGGCGCCCCCCCCCCCCCTTTTGAGTTTGACAAATATTACATTATGTATAGAATTAATAGCTAAATAAACCCTAAAACTTACTCTGAAAAGCCATTACCTAGACGTCCGGGCGCTTGCCGTTGGCCCCCACTTGAGTTTCATTCTAAACTCTCCGCGACATATAGCAGGCCCACTATTTTCAAAGCCGGGCCCCCCCTTTCGACAAGATCCTGGATCCGCCACTGATACATACTACAAAAACACTGTCAGTTGTTGCTAAATATATTTTCATCATCATAATTCTGAAGAGATTGAATGATGTTTGCGTTGTCTGTAACCCTTATTATTATCATTGGGAGTTCTTCAATTTTTAGAGAGATAAAAGAAAAAACTGTGAATATGTACTCATTGCGTATGCCCTTAAGACCTTGACCTAATTTGAAGAAATTCTCTAAAAAAATTATCCTTGGTCATTTGGTCAGCACCCCTTGCTTTTCGTATGAGGCGATTAAATGGGGCAGTCCTTCGAATGAGACCGCAAAAACCGAGGTCCCGTGTCACAGCAGGTGTGGCACGATAAAAATTCCTCCCTGATCAAAGGCCCTGAGTGCCGAGCAGTCTCAGGCCTGGCAATGGTGACGTCTCCATATGAGTGAAATATTCTCAAGAGGGACGTAAAACAACAAATAATGAATTAACCTTTGTATACGGTATTTTATTGTGTACAATGAAATATGTTTTTCCAAATCATGTGGTTTTTGAATTCTGTATTCATTTGTTAAATATAATGTCAATGCACAAATTAGACGTGTACGGGCGTTAAACAGATCAATTAATCGGGGTGACCTAACGTAAACGTAAAATATTTATGAACACGTGTATTAGTGGGGAGTGTAATGGTTCGTAGTCCTTAGCCATGCTATATTGAGCGAGAGCGGGAATACCTCCACCATCTCACGTCAACATCAATATGAAATTTTTGTTTTCCGTAAAAATCGACCCAACATTTTATTTTGTGTCAAGTGTTGCACTTGATCAGAAATATTTTCATTGCCCTGGAGTTCTACGATAAAGAATATATCGATTGCCAGCGTCTCACACCCGAAGCATACTGACAAAATTAAACATACGTAGTAAAAAATAATGGTGGCAAAATATCACATTTCTGAAATACCTATCGGAATAACAAAAGAAGTCGGTGACAAATAATATCTAGATCATCGTTCTTTTTCCTCACAATAGATGTTTTGCACACTCGGCGTCGGAATATTGAATTACCTAATTATAACGTTGTATATGCGCAGGGCCGTAACCAGGAATTTCCAATGGGGTGCACAGGTCCGTATATAAAATGGCCGAAGTAACAAAGTTCAAACGTATTCATAGTAAAAAAAAAAACACATTACAAAATCGAGTGTAGGGAAACGACGTGAGATCATGGACGCAACCTATATAAGGATATAGCTTTCTTCCAGACTTTCTAATGATTTTTTTTGGGTGTTTTTTTTTTGGACATGATTCGTTTAAATAATGGATATTTTCCTTTTGCATATTCTATTTTTTTTTTTTTGAAAGTTCAAAAAACATTTGTCATGCCATGATCATCATGTGCTAAATTTCAAATAATTTACGATAAGCCTACCCTATGGTTACTCTTTATATCTGTATTATGAATACTCCATTTCATTAAAGGGACATGGACACGTTTTTAAAAATGTTTCAAAATTTTAGTTGCCAATTTTGATGTTTAAAATGTTTAATCAAGTTTATTTCTAGTGGTTAGTAAAAAGTTTAAAGTCAATTGTTGATTAAAGTAAGATACAGCGCTCACAAATCTTCGCAATGTAAACAAGGCTAGAGCCCTGTTTAATTGCTTCGTAGAAAATATCATGTTTAAAACAATACGAGATGTGAGAAACACTAGACACTGTTTAATTGTGTTTAGAATGAACTTCTAATTTGAAAAAAAAAAATCTGCTTTAAATGGAACGTTTTAGTAGCATATTCAATATATGTAAGCAAAAGCATGGCTCGGGTCTTGTTTACATAATAAAGAATTGCAAGTGCTGTATCTCACTTGGAAGTCAACAGATGACGTTCAAATTTTCCCTGACATTAGAAATACCTTAGTCGAGCATTGTAAACAATTGGCAATCTAAAATTTGAACATTTTTAGTTCAAAACGTGTCCATGCCCATTTAAACCTGAATCCAAATTTTGTTTCGTACCAAATAAAAAAATAAAATAAACGACACCTCTGAGGCTTCTACTGCACTATCACTGAATCCCTACAGCACAACGGTAAATTAATTGGGGTGGAGGGGGTTGGGCTGGGGTATAACTACAAACAGTACTTATAAAGTTCAACTTGGAGATATAAATTATACAGAAAATTCATATAATCTAAATCATTTAAAACAACTATGAATATGTACATGTATATGGCATGCAAGGGGGTGGGGGTGGGGGTGGGGTAATGAGAAAATGTTCCACGACGATCAACATAAATGCAAAAGATAACCCAACAAAAATCAAATAAATGAAAAATGTAAAACATACATCCAAACCTCAAAATCCTAAATTGCATTATTTTTACTTTTTTCCAGCAACATTCTAACGAAACCCTGGAACTCGCTCCACCCGGGGTCCGCCACTGAAATTTGTGACTGGCTGTAATGTTAATATACATGTAACAATAATTTCTACTGCATGCATATATGTTTTACTATTCTCTTTAGAGAACTGGACAGACACAGCCTACATCCTCTTCTCTTCGCAAACCTTCATGTTTTGATTCTGGAAAACGTGTAAATGTCGGAACCGGAGACGGTTTACACTTCGATCGACTTTTCAATTAAAATATACCTGGATTTACGTAACAGTCATGTCATTTCCATAAGGTTAACATTAATGCATGTACCTACCACGAGAAAAATCAACATTTACTCGCTTTTAATCAATTTTCACACGTTCCAGGGTCTGGGTTTGCATATTATAGTGTGCTAGTCCCAATTAGCGGTAAAAAAAAAAATATCAAAAATGAAGGTTTGCGAATGTAAGTGGATGTAGGCTATGCTGTCCACTTCTCTAAAGAAAATACAAGTTTTACGTCTGTTAAGTGTGTGTGCATTAAATCATAATTGTGATATTTCTCCATTTGAAATCTATTATCGGTTTCATCAATCCAGGTGTAAAATCTAATGGATGGAACGTTGGTATGATTTAAATAACACGCACAGGCGATTTAATCACAATGCTTTGATTCATGAATGTTGTCCAGACAATCAATCTGATTTACATCACAAGACCAATTGCTGGACCAAACTATCGAGAAATGCAATGAAAACCCAGACAGTGCACCCAAATCCATATAACAAAACATATTTTTAAAAAAATATACACATGTATCATCATTTAATACCACACCCAGTGTGGATCAAAAAACTAAGTCCGAATAATTACGGCTTGATCCTTAGTAATTTAAGATATGTACATGTAAGTGGAAGAACCTTTCCCAATGATTTTATCCATGTGTCTTTGCAATTGTACCCCCCCCCCCTTTTTTTTTTTCCTAGTACCACTTTAACGCACCACAAACCCTCCAGCTGGTAATTTCTTTCTCAATACTACTAAATCCTAGATATACGATTCAATTTTCACCAATACCCTTGTTTAAAATAAATTGATTGTAATGTTCATAATTTCATAATCCCCCCCCCAACCCCCCCCCCCCCCCCGCTCCCCCCCACCCCCCCCCCCCACCCCCCCCCCCCCACGCCTCCACTCCGTGACTTCCACGTTATACATTCGCATAAATAATATGTAACAACACTACTCCAGTCTGCAGTTGCAAAGTTTAATTATTGATAATGATCATCTTAGGTGTTTTAATGAATATTATACTATATACATCTATTCTAAGCTTCAGCATTCGTGGTCAAAACTGCGGCATGCTAACAGTATCATTCGTATGTTGTCCATGTCACCGGAAACAGGCTTACATGCCTGGCTCAACAACTGTCCCGATGATTGACAACAGATGGAAACACGATAAGAAAAGTATCAAATTCGCGTCTGATCGTTGAAATCACATGGCATATTCCGTGATAGCATTCTCTTTTACCATTCGCTGTGACATTTCTGAATTAATGGCTTCGGGAGCGACTTCGTGAGTTGCGGAACAAAATCTTTGAGCATGCACAAAAAAAAAAATGCGGGATGTCTCCCCGAATGTCCAGGTATACGCTAATACGTTCGTCTTGATCCATCTTACGTCGCTATAGACATTCGTGAAAAGACATCTAATATATCGTGATTTCCGTCGTCTTTACCCTCCTATAATAATCGATTACACATTCGGCCCAACTTCATCTCACGATGGAAATACGAAAGTAACATGAAGCTGCCCGATTGTCTTAAGATGGTAACACGACAATGCGTAAATAGGAGTCCGCACATGCAATCGGACGCCATCGTATTAGAGATACGATGGCATCTAGAGTGAATTCCCGAAGTTCGCCGAAATAGCCGAAGTGGGTTTTTAACTGAACCCCCCCCCCCCACCAAAAAAAATGGACTCTAAAAATACATATTAATGGATGAAAATAGTCGATCATTTTCATTTCCAAGTTGCATGTGGACAATGGCCAACTTAATAACGACACAGAAAAAGATATGCCGATGGACACTTTCTGACATTTATTGCAACTTAGGGAAACATGAAAAAAAAAAAAAAAAAAAAAAAAAACTCTACAGGCACAACATCTATTGTTTTAGTCAAATGTCATTTGATAACCTAATCTTGTTGATTTATTCTAAATTTTCATAGAAGACATCTATTTATTATGATATTTAAGAGAGTCAAACAGTGCACGAAACTCGTGAAAATTCATTTTTTAGAATTGTGCTACCAACAAAACAAACAACAAGTTTTGTCACCGTGATACACGTTATCTTGACATTTACTATGTACATTTCCACATTCTTACTATATAAAATTTATTCTGTCTTACACTGAATCTTGACCTTAACAGCTATATCGACACAGTTACATAAAAGTAGTGATGGAACGCCTTCGAGACTGCGCCGGAGATAACATTCGGATCGCACTGTACCACTTAATACAGATATCCTTGAGTGTGACCTATCGAGTATTCATTCGTATGTTCTTCTTATTTAGAACGTGTGCCTTTCGTATATGGTTCGGAAGTCACCGTACGATTGGACCTTCGTGTTCGCGGTCGGGATGTTCATCGTGTGAACCTTCTGTTGACATCGATATGTGACCTTCGTAGTGATCATTTGCGTTTTTCAAATTCGGCGGCATTTTCACCCGAAATGAAAATTTTCAAATTTCGTGTGTCCATCTGTGTCAAAATACGGGACAGTGTGACCGCAGGCATTACCGGAAATGACAAGAAAACGAAGTTTACACCCCTATTTTAGACATTTCATTTACACGTTATTTCTGTATTGGCGTCCCCATGACTCAAATTTATTCGGATTGAAGCGGATAGAAAATTCATAACACCCTGTGCATGCATTGCATTGCGCTATACGAATGTTTTTTAATTATATAAATAACGTGTATTTGAATTATCTTTTGTTTAGGCAGCGGCTACAATCAGCACGATGAGGGACAGAAGGACGGTGTACATTGTTGTTCTGGCAGTGTTGACCGGTTTCATTTTGGGATTTCTCTACACGTCATCTTACTCGCAATTCATGATGACCAGCAAAGCGCCATTATCACAAAATGTTGTAGTCAACCGACAAAGTTTTGAGCAAAATGTAAAAGTACAAGTGAATACGAAAGACAGGACCGAGCCCATTACTAGTGTTAAAAACGGACCACTGCTAGCTCGGAGCGATTTCTGGGGAACTGTGATTTCCAGGAACGACTCCGGCTGGTTTAAAATGGAGAGGTATTGTAATCCGTCAGCGAACTTTGTCCGGACGCAGCTTCGTGGACCACAACAGACACCAATACATGTGTACACAGCTCAGGAAGATCAATGGGTTTCCGGGAATATTATCCGACAAGGAATGTGGGAAGGAAATCTTGTCACGAGGATACACAACATACTGAAGAATGAGCCCGATGTAGTTTTCGTGGATATTGGTGCCAACGTGGGTGTGTTTTCTTTAACCGTGGCAAAATTAGGACGCCATGTCATAGCCGTAGACGCTCTGGATGGCAATGTTGCTCGTTTGTGTCGTTCTGTCCAAGACGGAAAGTTTGGCGATCACATGACCATAATCCACAATGCGTTGTCATACCAACGGGAAAAAGTGGCACTTGGAACTCATAAAAAAAATGTAGGTGGAACGTACGTTAAAAAACTAGAAAAACTAGGACTTGATAAGACTGGTCAACAGACCATAGTGGTGGACGCTATTCTTTTGGATGATTTGTTAGAAATATTTAACATCAAGAGGGCAGTTATAAAAATGGACGTGGAAACATTTGAAGCGAATGTCTTAAAAGGGGGTGACAAATTCTTTAAAACTGTCAAAGTGGAATACCTGTTAATGGAGTTTGTTTCTCATAGAGGACATGAAAGCGGTAATTTTATTGTAAATTTTTTGAAAAATCATAGCTTAATTTCCGAAAATTCTAACCCCAACCATGCCACGTGGTCTGGGGAAGTTATGTTTAAAAGAGTGCCTTGATTGCATCCGTCCATTCTATTCTCAAACTGCAACGAAATCGTTTCTCTAGAGTGGACCCTAAACACTCTAATTGTGTGTTGTAAATCCGGAAACGAGAACTGTCAATTTTTACAATTTTTTTCTGTAGTTCATGTAAACTAGAATGTGCACCCTATATTTGTCGTCAATTTGATTTCACTTGTCATAAGAAGTTGAGAGATTTTATATTAGAAATAACATTAAAAATTAAAGATATGAAACTTTAAAAGGTTTCTATATGTATAATGTATTCATTTAAATGTTACAATTACTAGGAGAAAGCAGTGGCGTAGCCAGGGACTACATGTAACTTGAGTGGATGCTTAGCAGCAAGTTGTCTGGTTCACTGCTCAAGATCCCCCTGAAAACAATTTTATGGGATTACGAGGATATATTTGAAGCCGTTTCCAGAGTACAAAATGCTTTTTTCGTCAGAAACATTGATGACCATTGCATTTTTTGTTGTTTGGAAAGTTATTTTTATCAAATTTGATTAAAAATGACTCCAACTCCCGAATTTAAACGTTTGAAACAGAATTTTATTGTTTTCCTATACGCGTATAATGAAATATATAAAATGGTATATATCAAAATGAGTGGCGGAGGAAATTTATGCGTGATCAACCCTTATTGATGCATGACTTTTAAAACATTGTATAGGGTGTTAATATACCTGAAGACGTCCTTGCCTCCAATTGTCACATCTGTCACCTAAGTTTTTGTTTTTACTAATGGAACGCTGTCCTGGATTTAGTGCAACTGCTTGTCCCCCCCCCAACCCTTGATAATCAGATGTTGAAATAGATCACTGTTCCGCTTGGTCTGATCTTCTACATTTGCCGTAGCTGATGTCGACGACTTTTTACCAAAAAAGTCTCGCAGGCATTGTTACGTTTAAAATACATTCAACAAAGGGGAAAAACTCCCATATATATAATTTTATATACATACCTCCCATGCATGGTGCAAAATACAAAATGTTAAGCCTGTACAAAGTATAATGAAATTAATACGAGGTACAAGGCAAAACCAATCATTAATCAAATA
>CAJDSM010044808.1:4460-22850 GCA_903981925.1 Ostrea lurida
TGTAAAAAAGAGGGTTGATTATAAAACTGCCAACAAGTGCCTCACGTCTGTGGTAACTGAAGGCATTACACTGATTCACTAACATCTTACAATTCTTGCAAAATCATCTCAAACGAATAGCCAACAGTTGACCACGCATCTGAGAGAAACCAGGCAGAATTCGAGAAAGCGAGTACAACAGAGCAGATTCAATCTCTGAACATCGTGGAGCAAGAGTGGAATGGAACTCCCAATCTATACATCTGTCATCGACTTCGAGAAAGCTCTTTGACAGTGTTCATGAGACACACTATGGAAAAATCCATGGGAAATTGATTCCAGAGGAAACTCGTCAGAATCAATTAAGTGCATGTATGACAACATTTGTCTGTTAACATCCAAAACGAACAATCAGAATAGTTTGAAATCAAACTCCGGTCAAACAAGGCTGCAAATGCTCTGACTTTCTTTACATGTCAGTCTATAATGAAAACATCAATTAGCAGGACGACACACAGGAATCAGATGACATTTCAGCCCGAAACTAGATGACTATAGACTATGCTGAACGACATCGCATTGATCTCAGTAGAAAGGAGACAACTACAAAGAGAAGTTTAATAACTCTGTAGTACAGTCTGCGCCACCTCACGTGTCACCTCAAAAACACTAGCTACGAGACAGCCATCAATACACAGACTCCATGGTGTCGTCCACCCGCCCCGGTATCTAGAAGCGTCACAGGCCTTCCTGCGGCTCAGCGCCTTCTCACCTTGCATTCCGATTCGATCCCCCGTGATTTCGTTCACTGGGTTGTATGTGTGTAATACTAGGAATATATAATGCGCCGGTCGATCCGCACTGGACCACCTAAGTGCTCATCATACGATCGCACGTGCGGTTTTTCTCCTCCCACATACTATCCCCTAGCGCCTACAATGTGTGGCATTGTAAAGATCATACCAAGTTTAGACTAAGGCCCTTTGGCCTTAAATGGGTTATCACTATTGTATATACGTTATCGCTTAATTTTAATGACACAAACTGACGAAAGAACCACTCGAGCAACCATGTTGACAAACATTCCTAACACATATTGTTTGATCTGAGAATTATTAAATTCACTTGTCCGCAGAAAAGTAATCCAACAAAGAGGGGCTGGGAAAGAGCAGACACATCCGCCATAATTACAGTCATCATCAAACGTCCGAAAGTGGATCGAAAATCTGGTTCATGTCTTGAAATGCAGAACACAGGCATGCAAGGACTAGCCCTAACATGACAACACGCGTAACAGGCAAGAAAATGAAAAAGAGCGCCCCGACCCAAGAAACCTGGAGAAGGTATTACTGATGTAGTCACGCGAGCGATGAGGCAGAAGGCAGTTTGTGCAGGTTTGCTTCCTCATGCACGAAGCAAAAGAGCCGAGTGGCCGATGGAAAGTACAATTGGAGGACTTGTGAACGCTCATTCTCCAACGGAGAGACGGAAATAAGATAAGTTTTTAACTATTCATTTGTCGGTCAATACCACAATAGTTCCTTCTCCTTTTTCCATGTTAATCTGCGCCTTGTTATGCTCGAAGCGCCGCGCTCTTACATATGATGATGAATGAGAGTTGCTTAAGTAATCAGTTTAACTATAATTTTCAAACATGAAAAGAAATTCAATAAAGAATTAAAGTTTGTTTTGGAGCGCAAAACATACTATGCCTTACACACCCCCCCTCCCCCGCCCGACCCGTCTGACTGTGTGAAGATGTGATTGCTGACGCGTATCGTTTTTCTCGTCAATTTTCCTAGTTATAAAGCGGATAAAAATTAGGATTCAAAATCTTCCTATCGAGCAATAATACTGCTACCCTTACTTATACATAGTGATGTAACGCTTTCGCTTAAACAATCCAGAATTTGCTGTATCAGACAGATCTGTATGTCAGTAGCGTGAAATATTGCCACTTCGGCAAAAGTTAATGTCACAGTGAGGACTTTAACCCGAAAATTTTCTATATGATTACCCCAACCCTCATAATTCCCAAACCCCAAAAAATTTTACGAGAAGTGATAAAATTTCTGAGTCAAATTAATCTATCTAAGCGAAGACTTAATGTACGTAAACCTCTTAGTAAGTCAAAAGACCAATCTCTCTCACCTGCAGCGAATCCAGTGAAGGGGGATTGCCCAACTATACATCTCTGACGCAAAACAAGACAGATATATAATGCTCCTTCTACATATAAAAGAGTTTTCTTCCCAATTAAAAACATTTATTCGACTAAACGATGGGCCAATTTCATAGCAATGAGTTTGATAGATGCACGTTTTCAGCAGGGTAACGTTGCCAATCGAAGTCACCAAGGGATTTATTCACTCAGGATTAGAAATTTTCAAGTTTTTCAATACGTCACAATTTAAAGACTCCTACCAAAACATTAGTATATGTCATATCTTTAGTGACAAAGATAATAATATGCACAGATCTTACATATGGAAGTTCCATTACACACTATAACAGTTTCTCAAAATCGTGGGGTCATTTTCGGTTAATTTCAGAGGATTGCCGCTGACCCAAGGTTATTCAATAATAGATACGATCTACATGTCATGATATTCATAATAGTTCAACGTTTCACGCCAGTAAGAACTCCCACAAAAAAATTAAGAAAGACGTAAAAAATTGCCTCTGGTAATTTCGATGCCAACTACAATAATGTCATATGCTACGTGTCAAAGATCTCAAAATAAAGAATATAGAAGTTTCAGAGGAGTTGCGCTGACCAACTTTGCTGACGGACATTCGATCAGACGACAGACGAGGACAAAACAAATCTCCCCACCAAAGTGCGGGAGACTAATTTAATTGACGGCCTAATTGTCGAGCAGAGGCAATTTGATTCTTTATCGTGCGCTCTAGGCACCTGAGTCTGCCTTAGCTTTTTTCGGAGTCCTTCCTTTCCTACATTATGTTGTCCGTGTGTGTTAATCATGCCCCTACAACGAATTTGATATATATCTGTTTTTTTGGTTATGATTTACCGTTTCACACAATGTTAACTTCGCCTTATCTTTGTATTTTATAGGATAACATAGTCCTAACTAATATACAATATAAATTTCGATGGGATTAATCTCTATAAACAATATAATATATCTAAGCTTTGGAATATTTATCTGAGGGCATAGTTATCTAAATTCTACCTATAATCATTCCACCCCGTAGCTAACGCCGTCAGTTTTTGTTATCCAAATTGGAAATCATATCTAGTAATTATATTATTCTAATCCAATTTTAAATCCCAATACATATTAACAGATGATTTGATAGGCTTCAGAAAATTAAGAAGAACCTTATATAAAAATACAAGCCAAAAACATTGGGACAACCGTCCTACCAGATATTTGTCTTATACGCAAGACTAAAACATATAACAGCTATAATTCCTACATTATGGATAAAGTACTTCAAAAACTAAATTAACTACCAGAACGTACCGTGAAAAAAAAAAAACCCGGGGGGATTACTAGAAGGGTGGAAGCTGCCCTTTACTAGCTATACTTCTTGCATTAACAACGTCACCAGCTACATGTATATAAAAGATCTTTACGTCCAATTTTGGTGAAATATATTATTGATCAGAATTTGCAACAGATCGTCTTTGAAATAAATGAATCGGTATTGTTTTTTTTAATACTGACATAATGAATTGGGGGGGGGGGTATCTTGAAAAATCCCAGCGGGACTCTACCCAAAAGTGTAGGTTATTCAGCCCTCCCCCCACTCCCCGGAGGAAAATAGGAAATAGACAGTCCTCGACCATATCTCGTATACCCTCATTCATTATCTGATATTAATTAAAAGCGTAGCATAAAGTTTATGTGACAATGTCCTGTATGTCACCTCGAAGTTACAATGTCCAGCTCAGACTCATAGAGAGTTACACAAAGTAGTATAACAAGATTATCGTCATGGTAACAAATACATTTTTTTATATTTTAAAACAGCTGAACCCCCCCCCCTTCTTTTCTTTGTAACCAGCTACCAATGATCTTCCTTTTCAACGTTCAACTTAAGCCTATCCTGCAAGACTCGCTGTTTTGCATTGCCTTCTTTATTACCAAAACTGCAATGTTCTAACTATTTCACAATGCATGCATACCTCCCAAAAACTACTCAGGTTCTTCATAAAAGAATAAACTATATCTGAGATTTTTTTGTTGAACTTAGAGATTAAAAAATAAAAATATTATAAAGTAATTAAATAGATAAATGCTCAATATGCAAATAACTTTAAATCAGTACAACAATAAATATGAAACTAATTATATGCATTATATTTGATACAAATATAGGTCAGAAACCTTCGTGTCCAGAGTCATTTTGAGCACCCATGCCCAATAACATCTATTACTCCGAGTGGAATGAAGAAGACATCATGACATGTGCCTGTAAAGATAATTGGCACCGCCTGTACATATTAAACCTAGCATCACACCGATATATCTCGACATGTTGTCGACAGGAGCTAAAGACTTTGTTTAGATTTTCCAGGGATTACAAGTGGTTAATACGATTATTCTAATTGAACAACGCTCCTCCCGAAATGAATAACAAGGCTTCATAAGTGATGCGATATGGGAAACTGATTCAGCATTTATAAAGTTTGGTTCATGTTCCTATAATTTATCTAATATTGACATTTGTAGATTGAAAAGCTATAACACAGTAGCAAACCTTAAACCAATTACTTGAAACTGTGTATCGTGTTTATCATACTGGGTCCGTTTAGAGTCCCTATGACATTATGCATAAAAAATACAGCCGCTCCACCCCGACAAAACTTATTTAATCATGTGTTATTTTGTATAATGTTCGGTCCCCCTCGTCGTGTAATACGTAATGCTCAGTGTTTTAGTATTCATGATAGATAGCCCCCCCAGTCCATATGTTGAATTCGAAACAGACAAACACATTCATAGATTCATTTGCGATAGCCTACTTACCAATGCACTAATTAACGCCTCTACCCTCGTCAATGATATCGTTACAATTCTTGCCCACGTTCCAAGGCAAAGCAGGTCCTCCAACCAGTGAACATCGACCCATACTTAAATACGCACACAAATGGTAGTGTAGCAGAGTCAAAGTTATATCATGCATACTCTTGCTTCAAGAATATGTATGCAACTAATTGTCTGAAAAATAACTTAATGAATCATAGTTTTAGCGCTGTAGTATTGCATCTAAATATACAAGTCTTGAATAATTAATTTTAAAAAATGCTACTTTCTCATAATCGGATCAGCTTAGACAGGTATAGGGTCCAGGAGAGGTCTCATAGTTTACAAAATAACTCACATCAACGGAAGTTTCGACATGGCTTCAGAGCAAACTTGTGTATTAACTGTACATACTGTAGCGGTCACCATCACAGGTGCTGACCCGCTCGCCGTTGCTTTATTGCATAATCAAGACAAACTCATAACCCACATCGCCAGAGAAACCTAGCTCCTAGCGACGCAGTATATCCCTTATACTGTTTCGCCTTACACATCCTCTCGCCGGGAAAGCTTCGCCCTCGAGCTTCGCACTGGGTCCCCTCTAAATGTTTTGGCAACCGTTCAGCACCTCGCTACCCGCCATTTTCCTAACTGACATCATCGTCGTTCGCCGGGCGAATAAATCACGTGCTCGTATCTCCTAACTGACGTTTCTGAATAATAATCACCTTACACAGGTTCCGCCAAGCATTCGAGATCTACTACCGCACCTCCAATTGTCAATGATCGTATATGCTTCGGTTAAACCCAACTGTTCCATGCTGCTGACCACTACTCGCTGTATTGCTTACATTGCAGTGAAATCCAACAGAACTCTAACCCATCGCCCAAGAAACACCTAACTAGCGAAAGAACAGATCCTATCCCCTAAAATATCAGACCAGTATATTCCCATTTTATACTGTTCGCTACCCAATATATAAGTACATATATCCTAATTTTTGTTCGTCTCGCGTTACAGGTGATCTTCGATGATCCTGCCCGTCAGCTCGTCGTGATCATGATTGCTTATTCATCAATAGACTTGTCTGTTACCTCCAAATTTCACCTATCGTTTACTTTTTTGACCCCTGTCGTTTTAGACTAGTCTCACAGTGCCTCCTCGAAAACACCGTCTGAACAGACAGCTCAGACATCCTAGATATAAAATTAAACCCCAAACATATATAGGTCTCACAGTCCTGAGACAACAATCAAACGCTACCTAATATCCCCCACGCACAACTGCCATGATTGTCGACCATCCTCACACCACCTATTAGTTGCATAAGAAAATAAGCTTTATTTGTGTTGTTAGCCCCAATAAATGAAAGACTTTTAAAACACTTACAACTAGTCTCATTATTACAATCGCAATATATACCCCATATACTTTTTGATTATTCTGGAAAAACAGACTTATACAGCAGATTCGTTGTTTTACTTTAACTGGTGAACGACCTAAAGGAAAAATACACATGATACAGATTGTATACGTTGCATCATTGGCGAGCTTGAAACTTGTCATCATACTTACAACAACTTGTACCGTACAAACTTAATGCATAATTCTTGTACTCTAGAAGCGTCTGATAACCCATGTGTCTGTGCTTACCTTCATTTCTTTTTTATGTAAGACTAAAGCTGATCCTACGTACAATATACCGATGAGCACCTTCCTTTACTTCAGACAAACCCAGAATCCCTAACTACATACGTCCACTTTAACAGAATCACCTCTAAAGAACTACTCCACACAGAAAACCACTGATACTGAATTCTTACATGGTAATCATATCATTGTTGCATCACGTGGCACCAAACTAAAAATAAATATGTCTGTTTTGACTAGAGCCGAGAGAGTGCGCTTGTATGGGTATCATCAATGCCTTTTTTAATCAAACACAATTCCTTTGCATAATAACGGTGATTGCATCTCATCTCTCTAAGTATCATCGGAAGAGAACAACAGACATGATCGTCGTAGCTATACCTAGTGCACGTGTCAATAAATGGAACATTTCGTATTCGCTGGTGCCTTATAGTTTAGACCCCATGCAAGCAATACCCAGCCCATCGACAGTATCACCTGGTCACCTTATGAACAGTAAATTGAGGCTCCCACAACAAAGCTGCCAACTGACTTCGAGATGCACTTGCGTGTCTCCCGAATTAGCTCATGTCCCAACGCAAACTACTTCTATACTTAGAGCACTATATGATCTAGTCCCGCACTTCGATCGATACGCTCATCTCCGAATGACTCAAACCGATCTACGCTCGTTAGCCTTCACTTGATGTATCCATCGTACATCATTATCTCGTCACGCAACTGTACGACGACACCTCAATCTTAATTCCTCTTCCAGCGGCTACGAATCCAGTTACTTCTCTGTTACATTACCAAACCAGTAATTCCTGTAGTTACCCGAGAACAGTTAATTCTCTAGTTACAGGACTTCAGGAGCAATGCACACTTAAAAGGCCCTCTCTCTACATTGCCCAACACCAAAAAACTAGTAATCTTTACCACAATTAGACGTTACTCTGCGCCCATCATAATCCTAAATGAAATTGCGTCATTCTGATGGGATGATGACCGATTCTAAACTCTACACTTCTCAACGCTATCGTGATATCGACAGTGTCAGTATAAGATCATTAAGCATAAGTCTAACTCTTGATTATCTTCTATATATTTCTTTCCATTGAGTGTATGCTGTTTCTCTTCAATGTAGCACTATTGCGTGATTTCTTCATCTGAATAACTTCATCATCTTTCACTCAAAAAAGCTGACCCGTCACACTACTTAATTAACAAAACTTCTTAACCGTATAAATATTTTATATTCACATTTACTCATATTAAACTTTTGTTCTTATGTCAAACTCAAAAATTTTCGTTAGTGATATACCGAGGGATTCCCTTAAGCCTCTGGATCTATCGTGAATGACAATAATCCAAAATGCTTGCATTATATTTATTCTACACGATATATATATTATATCACAGTCATAAATGATTATACGACCTTACTAAATTTCAGCTCTACGCTGAATCACATCAGACCTGTGTTTAATGAGCTTTTCACCGTTAGTTTACCGGACATAACCTATCCAGCGCGTGAGAGATCGCTGTTGCTATGCATGAAGCCTCAGATACGATGCCGTGATACTCCAGCTGTTTCATCTATCAATTCTTAACAATGTACAGTTATATTTCAATTTTAATTAGGTACATCCCTATTACACTTTGTCACCCTATTGTAATATAGTTCCTTCTTAGCAGACTATCATCTTATGGTGTCTTAACTTCTTCTCAAATAACGCTTACAACTAAAGCCGTCAATTTTGCACCAAGTTTTTATGCTATCGTCCCTCTTGGTATCTTTAATGTGTGCTGGATCAATTTTGTTACTTAACTGCGCCAAGATAACTTATTGTATATACATGTCTTTATAAACATAAACCTATCACACCTCTGTTAGGCCCAATCCTCTCTTTCCTTCATTCGTATTATAAACTCTAAGTTGTTGAGAGAGATTGCCCCATGAAGGCATAGAAAGACAAGTGCGAAAATTAGACATAAGTATTGCGATTAATTACAACATAATGATCAGCAACTAAAGACTAACAAGACGATGAGTGCATTAACCATAATTTTGGTCATTCATATATTAGGCCCTTATGTTTTTGACGAAGATGTATGGACAAATTACATGATGTTCCAGAAGCCAGACATTAATTGCAATTAGGTCAAAAAAACTAAGCGATTAGAATGACATACGAATATATTGCTAATCATACGTACATTGTAAGAGCTTGATTTTCTAACACAGCTGGAGTATATCGCTGCATCAACACACCATAAACTCCGCTCCGCTTGTGGTAGTGTCTAACACCGGTGAAGAGAAAAGTGCATCAGGTTCATCTATGTGTTCCACAGCTAAAATTAAAATTTAATCAATTCAAATTCACTGCTATAGACCAAGAATATTATACTATCTGAGACATGAAAATTATTAGAGCACATCTTCTGGATTCTGTCATCCAAAACCAGTAAAAGTATTCATAGAGCGCTTTTAACAGACCTCTAACACTAACCCGAAAAATTTTTATTAGCGGACGACTGAGAATTATATATCACATTAATAGGTCGTTAATTATCCAAGTAGATGCCCAAATATTTTGTACATATAATGGTACGGGTCATTTTTAAAGATATGAGTATGATGAAAGAAATCACCATTGTCACTTGATGAAAACAAAACATGCAACATAAAGACGTATCAGTACATTATCTACCTACTGACCATGTTATCAGTATGCTTGAACTGATTAAGGAATCTGTAATACCCAGATAATTACTGAATTATTTCAGTTAGATCTGAAGTGGAGATAACCTAATTGCTTAAAATTACTAGCTCTTTTGTGTGCAGTGTAGAGAGGGTCCTTAGTCGTCACATTGCTATTCCCTGAAAGCTCCTGTTAAGACGCTAACATGAGTAAATTTAACTGTTACTGTAGCTAAAGCAGAGAATTAACGGTCTCGTAAGCTAAAGAAATTAAATACATCGGATCTCGTAAGCTACAAGATTAACTTTTCGTAAGTTAACAGATATACACTGGATCTCGTAAGCTAACGAGAAGTAACTGTTCTCGTAAGTTACAGATGCTACACAGTGCTTTCACTACCAAAGAAATTATTCACCTATCCTGTTACTGCTATAACAATAACTCTATATTACTATGGAGCTCACTCGGATCATCCAAGTTGGCACCTTCTGTCTGTGGGAGCCTCACTTTCATCTTCATCATCATCCATGACCCACAGGGCTGATCTACTCAGCTGCTGGTATTACTGCCATTGGGTTCTAAACATAATGCACCAACCAATAAATGATTCCATTAGTAGGCACTATATAGGATATGCAAGTCAAGCATTGTCCTCGTCGTCTCTTCAATAAACCTACATGACATGAAGATATGATTACTACAAAAAATGTTGTGTTTAAAACAGCATTATGACTACACATACAAAGCAACACTCTTCTCGACTCTCTTATCAATTACACCACCATTTTTTTTGTCTTACCATATTATGATGCTCACCCGATTGATGAAACTACATGTATGTAGATCATTCACGTTTCTGTTTTATCTTTATTATAATTTGTCTAGTTGAGTAAAACTTAAGTAACCCAAGTTGGTGCTCGGTCTCACCGAGTAAGTCAAGTCTCATCGTATGTCTGCTATCTATATTAACCACATAAAGTAAACCACCCACATGTACATTAACATTTCTACATTGAACAAAATTATCCTTTAATTTTACTAACAAGTTCTTGTAAACACAGTCATAGACAAGTTCAATAATAGATACTAATAAATTGCATCTATAATCATTATTTCACAATAAATAATACAACTGTACTTATATGTTTTTCCCCCAAATAATAAATATAGGTTATTGCATATGTATATTAAAATCTTGCATATTGCAACAGCAAATAACGTTTTCTCAATATTAGCTTTATACTAATTCTCTCATTGTATTATAACTCTTTACAGACTGGACACCAATAATTTGTATTATAATCTACTGCTGTCTGTCATTTTTCAGGACCACAAATGTAACAAAGGTCCAACAGATAACTTGTTAATATTTTACAACAGGTATTAGATCAGATAAGAGTCTCTGTACACGAACGACTGACAGCGAATCATGCAGATCCCCGAGACGCAAAACCACAGAAGGCTCATGCAACACATTAATCAGCCTATCTCTGTAATGCAACTCCTGTATCAAAGGGAACTTATACTTGCCTGTCCTAGGAGCTAGCTTTCCTGGCCATTGTGGTAGAGTTCCTGTCATGACACCGCAGTTATACACCTATCTGAGCGTGAGGTCAGCACCTGGTATGGATGTGCGACGCTACACATTAACCAATATTGTGGCAGCGTAGTACTCTGATGTTTTGCAGAACCTGTGTCAAGGAGAAGTCTCTTCGAGTTTCTGACGGTACGGTCAGGGCTATTCGTACACCTTGGGACGACTGATGGACTGTCCGGAAATGCGGTCCCGTTGGCTGACAGTGTCCAAATTATTGCGACGGAACCATCCGCAGCTTCCGCGGACGAGCTTCCCGAGCGGGCGGATGTGTAGCGACAGTATAAAGGAACTGTATACTCTGCCTCGCTAGCGCCAGCTCAAGCCATTACCTGGCATGTGGTAGTTACCATAGATCTTTCTGTTATCAGAAGTATATAAAGCAACGCAGCCGTGGGCTCACAACCTGGAGAGTTGACCCTACATTGTTACAGTATATACACAAGTTTCTCAAAGCCATGGCAAAACCTTGATGTGAGTTATTTTTTTTGTAACTTAATAAACTTATCCTGTAGATATCCCATCCTTTACTAAAGTCATGATCGATATTGAGACTACACGACAGCGAGCATTTTTCTAAAGTGTTATTTTTTTTCATCAGCCATGTATATATTACTCTAGTGCGATAAAAGTTGATTTCAAGACAGTGTACAATACCTTACAAAGTAACAAAACTTAAACCCTATACATCCATTGTGTGGTCGTATAAATCTGTCTACGACCTGCTTATGCCTAATGACGTAATTCCAGAATTACAATGTAGACCAGTCTATTCTATCCAAACTTGCCAAAAAGTATAAAGATGCGTACTCCACAAAGCATCAAGTCGATCGTATACTTCTTCATCACATATTGATCTCGCTACAAAATATCTAATAGAAAGATACTACTACACGAGGCCCAAAACTTACAACATAAACAGATAAATCAATCGGAGCTTATAGTTTTTGCAAGTTGCTAGTTGCCAAACAGACGCCAGTTGATAAACCACAATCTCAGCAAGTCAATGCTTTACTTGTACAATGCTTTATATTACACCACAGCAAACTCTACATCAACTAATTATCCTGTGACATAACAAACTAAAAAGCTAGAATCAGTATTCCCACGACCATTCTTACTGATAGCCTGTTTCTATCTTATCGAACTTTTAGTAAGAATCATCTCTTAATCCACTAACTCAGAAATCTTAAAACAAAAATTCTCTTAGTTCACTTCTTAAAACGTATTTACTATAGAATGACAGGTCAATGTAGCGCCCCAGATATATCGCACCTGTGCAATCACGACCAGTGTTTTCTATTCCACTCGAAGCGTAAGTGATTGCCACATGGTTCGCTACCAAAATGACTCTGCACGAAGTCCTGACTATTTTATATATGTTATCTGTTTATTTAATTATATTCTTATGTATTAGTTATTATTTTCTTTCATTTTATTTATTTCTTTAATTTTTTTACATATAGTTCAACAAATTCCAGTTTTTTACGAAGAACCTGAGTAGTTTTGGAAAATTATGCATGCATTGACATGTAGAAAATTTTAAAAAGAATGGCACCAAAACAGAGGTTGTGGATAAAAGTTCGACGTGAAAAGAAAAGGAAATCCATTGGTAGCGTTATAAAAGAAAAGAGGGGGGGGTTCATGTTTTAAAAAAAAATGTATTTGTTACCTGTACGTATCTGTTATCACATTTGAACATAGTTATTAACAGCTATGCACATTTAACTCGGCAAACAATCCAGACCGTTGCTACGCCTTTCTATTATTATAGTATAGGTACAACTATCGGTGGTCTTTTTTCCCCCGGGGGAGTTAGGGGGGGCTAGCTTAACCAGACAATTCTTTGGTGTGCAGTATCGATCCGCCATGAAAGTTTTTCAAGAACAATACCCCCCCTCATCCCACCATTTATATGTATCCAGCTATATTAAAAAAAAACAACTACCATACTCAATATTATCTCATAAACGAATCTGTTGTATAAATTCTTTGATTCAATCAATTTCAATACATAATTGTACCTCTTATATATATACATTCAGCTGGTACCAATTGCCATACAGCAACGCTAGTATAGTGCCCCCCCCCCCGGTGTTTCTTTTCTTCAGTACCTCTCTAGTTCTACGTATAGTATACTATGTGTTACCTTACTTGTAACATACAGAATTATCTAGCTTTCAGACAACATATTCCTGAAACGGTATTTCTCCAATGTTGATTGATTTAAGGGCTCTCTCTACCTACAGTGTTCGCTACGTCCTATCATTCCTCTTAATTATCCTATGAGAGGAATACGAAATCCTGATAGGAAAAATTATCCTATGATTTCAATTGTAATACTCCTGTTTAAGAACAGTGAAATTAGAACTAACATGCCCCAGATAAAAATTCCAAACATAAATTAATCTCACTTGTTATAGTATTTAATCATCATATTAATAATTTTATTAATTAGGTCCATAATAAACTAGTATTGCGCTATATTAAACTACAAAACGACCCTCGCCCACTACAAGCGAATAAAGTCCAAAAAAAAACATATAGTACATTATCTGTTAGTAGGCAATAGTGTATGACCTCACGGACAACATGTTTGGTGTACAGCACTCAGGACCTATTCGACAAAAGCTAATGGTCCTGACAGATCAGGTGCACAATTAGGAGTAAGATCCTATGCTGCTGACAATATAATTTAATTATGTCTCCCCCCATTTTGGTAGTGGAATACATTTTTTTGCCCGGTCTCTGTACCGTCTTGATAGCCTAATTGTTCCGTCTAACAAATTCAGCGCAACTCCCGGAACTAATAATCGATCATGAGCAGACTCCCTCTTTTTTTTGTCATTTATTATACTATTTTCATTCCATGGAAATTTTTCGATCCTTCAATTTTGTAGTTCGAGTTTGGCCGTTTAACTTATAAATATATGCATTAACCTCATCAATAGCACTGTCAGCGGCACACTCTCGTGAAAACTACTGACCGATTTTGAAGACAGCTTTATGTAGCGAAGGAATTATATGTAGTGTGCTATAATTAATTTTCTTTTATTGTTCCCTTATATTTTTTGAGTATTCTCGTTTGAACTGAAAAATTCACTTAAATTCCCTCGTGAATAACCTTTGTCACGCAACTCCTCTGAACTGCTATCCTTTGAAAACTTATATGTTAGCAAGGACTTATATGCAGTTGTGCATATTACTAAGAAAATTTCAATCCTCTAATTTTGTTTGGAGTTATGGCCTTTGAACTTAAGAATAATTCGTTCAATCCTCATGAAAACCTTGTCAGGCATTTCTCTAGAAACTACAGATTCTATTTTAACAATTTGTTTTTAGCAAGGACATCATATGAAGGTGCAATATATTCAGAAATTTTCGAATCCCTATTTATCGGTGTATAAACTTAGAAAATTGCCACAAAATCCTAACACAACTCAACTGACAGACGGGGGGGGGGTCATATGTTTTGCCTTCCAAAAAAAACTTAATTTATTGATTTTCTATTCATGTTTTGAAATTATTAAACTAATTTACTAAACAATACTCATCCATATATCGTCAACTGTCCAGACAAACATTCATCTGAAAAAGAGAAGAACTTATTTGGTCTTGACGGACATGAAATAAAAACACTATTTCCTCTCTCCGTTTTTGAGAACGGCGTATCACAATTCCCCTCCACATTGATTTTCCATTCCACTGTTCTTGCTCTCCATGAGGAGAAGACCCAGCTCTTTTCTTTCCCTCCTCTATCATCCTTCTCCAGTTTCTTTCGGTCGGCCCTTTGTCCTTTTTTCCTCGGTGTCCATGTTGTGCAGTCTTGCCCATCATGTGTTTCTTGTCATTCGCAAGACATGACCCAGCCATTTCGATCTACTCGACGTTTGATGATGGTACTAATTTTGTCTTTCTGCTCTTCCCGCACCTCTCTGTGGTTTACTTTCTCGGCCAGTTAGAATTTTAATTCTCATCAAACATTTGGTTAAAGTTCAACCATGTTGTCGTTGTTCTTTTCAGTATTAATCTCGTACGTATATACCAAGGATAACCCATTAGCTCAAAGGCTACTTCCAATGGGTCCTTATCTGCACAATGTAGCTAGGGGATCATTATGTGGGAGAACCGAAGTGCTCGAGAAAAATCCACGTTCAGCGGGCGACCGCCATACCCTTCTTCACATACAACCCCTTCCGATCACGGGGATCGAACTCATCGCAGTGGTGAAAGCGAGGCGCTACCTCTAGCTACCCGGAACCGGACACACAGTTACTTGGATTTGAGGTGTTTAATTTTGTAGGCCATCGGACTGGATATCTACGTTTACATCAGTTAACTTTCTTTAGTTGTTGCCTTTACTGAGATCAATGCGATGTCGTCAGCATCAGTTAAGTCATCTAGTTTCGATGTGAAATTTCATCTGAATTCCTGTGTTGTCTCATGCTTATTGAGTTTTATTATCCAGACTACGACCCATTAAAACAAGAAAGTCAGACGTGCAGCCTGTTTGACTCCGATTTGATTTCAAACTAGTTCTGATGTTTCCGTTTGATGTTACAACACATTCGTTGTAAGTGTATAACATGCACTTAATGATTCTGACGAAGTTTCCTGGAAATGCCATATTTTTCCCATGATTTTCATAAGCTGGTCTCATGAACACTTCAAATGCTTTCTCGAAGTCGATGAAATCAGATGTACTAGATTGGTTTCCATTCACTCTTTGCTCCACGAGTCTGAGTGTGAAAATCTGCTTGTTTACTCCTATCTCGGATCCTGCCTGTATCTTCTCTAAGATGCTTGGTCAACCGTGTTTGGTATTCGCTTGATGATGACTTCTTGCCATAGTAAATTAAAGATGATAGTATATAGCTCTGTATAATATGACCTCCTCGCAGATTAACTCACCATGAACAGCTGAAGGGCGCCACACTCTTTTTGGCAGTTGTATAATTCAACCCTCTTTTCCATTCCGTTGGCTTCTTTCTTCGTGCAACAGTTCTCTTCGTATTCTGGAGTCATCCATGCGATGTTTCTGCGATCGCTCTTTATTATTCAGTTGTGAATGTTATCAATTGCCAGGTGCTTTCCATTTTCTGCGCTGATTACAGGTTCTGATTCATCTTAAAAATTGTGTTCTATGTTGACTTAGTGTTAATTATCGTGCAATCTTCTTATTTATGCGGTTTTAGGATGTTCTGGTCTGTTCACACAGCTTCTCTAAAATTGCCTCTTGCACTTCTTTTATTCGTTTTCTTGGCAGCAGTTTTCCACCGTCTTTTACTGCTCAATCTGTCTAGACTTTCTCTTTAGCTTAATGATTTTGTATTCATTAAATAGGTTTTTAATGTTCCTTTACTGGCTGCTGTTTCCGCCTTGTCTGCAATGTCTTCAACCACTTATTTATTATCTTGTTCAGCTCTTTTTCACCTCCTTTTCCTTGTCCTATACCTTGTCTCAGTTTCTTTTTATCCTCTCTGACTTGTTACGTTCTACCCTTGTTCTTGATTCTCTTTCTTTCATTCTACTGGTTTCAACTGTCTGGACCTATCCATTCTGGTTTGACTCTGTTCTTGACCAATGATTCTCTTGTACTGTTTCTTATGATCGTTTTGAAGTCTGTAACTGTTCTGTATTCTGCTTTTTCGCTTCTTCTAGGGCACTAATTATTTCTCAGCTCAAGATGATGATCTTTTTTTATTTGTATTTTCAACTTGCAGCTTCCCTTTTGGAAGTTGAAGCTTGTTCCTTGACCTGTTAGTTTTAAGTTTGATCATCTCTATTGTTTCTTGTTGGCTATTGTGATGTCCAGGGTCAGGTGTGATTGTCTTTGTGGAGACATTGTGTGATGGCAAGATTGTGAAGCCGCAATTGAGCAACCTTTCTCCATTTATTTCTGTCGGCATGGTATTCCGTGTCTGCCAAAACAATTACCATTCTTTTTTCCCTTCCAGCGTTTCCAACTTTTGCATTTAGGTTCACCCTTTATCATACTGTGTCATGGTTTTTTTTTTTTCTGGTGTTCGTCTATGACTTTCTGCAGGCTGTTCGTAAAACTATTTCTTTTTATCTTCATCGTCTGCATCATTGTTGTGAGTAACCTAACTATTGTTGTTTTTATACTATTGACAGAATCTTTGCGTTATTATTCGGTCATGATAGAGTGCCATTCATTACAACGACTTTGATGCTTCTTTTTCATTGCATTGCAACTCCATGGTTGTTGTCTGTCTCCGAGTAAATGATGACCTCTCCTGTGTTGGTGTTTAGTTATTTGCCCGTACCTGTCATTACATTCATTATCCTAAGATATCTAAGTGAAACTCCCATTTTCGCTCATGACCGTGCGTTTTCCAGCAGCATACACGGCTACGACGTTCCATGTACATGTACCATCTCCTGGTGAACTTGAGTTTGCTTATTTATCGGCATGTAACTTCCGTTTGCTTTCATCCCCTTGCTCTCACTGTAACAACTTCGTCTGGCTTGGTTCAGGTTGTTGATTCCTTGATTCCCCCTTTTCTAAAATTTGACTTGCTTCTTGGTTTCCGAATCATATCTTTTCCGATTGAGGTGGATAGCCTACGCTCAACCTAGTACCTCCCAGGTTTCATTTTTCTGTCGGTTTTCTTTCCCTTAGACTTCAGTATCTTTGCTGACACTCCAGCTGTCGATTTTCTTCTTTCGGGTTCTCCCATAGCCTTTTGACCTCTCATGTCATCCACCAAGCAGTGAACTATTTTAATTCATAGCTGGGAGCAAGGTTGGCGAGAGTCAGGGCGTTTGTCCCACACGGCCGGTGGGCTGTGTTCGCACTCGGGGTCCTTGCTACTCCGAGATATTCCCCTTATGTTTAGCCTTGCTGATGACCAAGTACGGTGTTGCCCCGAGGAGGCGTTTGAAGAGTCTGTATAGTGTAGAGCCTGTACCTGAGGGAAAGAGAGAAGAACAGGCAGGATTCCGAGAAGGACGGAGTACAACAGAGCAGATTTTCACACTCAGGAACATCGTGGAGCAAAGAGTGGAATGGAACTCCAATCTATACATCTGTTTCATCGACTTCGAGAAAGCTTTTGACAGTGTTCATGAAGACACACTATGGAAAATCATGGGAAAATATGGCATTCCAGAGAAACTCGTCAGAATCATTAAGTGCATGTATGCTGACAACGAATGTGTTGTAACATCAAACGAAACATCAGAATAGTTTGAAATCAAATCCGGAGTCAAACAAGGCTGCAACATGTCTGACTTTCTTTTTTAATGGTCATTGTCTGGATAATGAAAAACTCAATAGCAGACGACAACACAGGAATCAGATGAAATTTCACCATCGAACTAGATGACTTAGACTATGCTGACGACATCGCATTGATCTCAAGTACAAAGGAACAACTACAAAGAAAGTTTAATGATGTAAACAGATATGCCCACTCCACTGGCCTAAAAATAAACACCTCAAAATCCAAAGTAATGTGTGTC